>QRFJ01004146.1:23160-86508 GCA_006176705.1 Cocos nucifera | reverse complement strand
GGGTGCAAACTTGATAGGAGCACGATGTTGTCGTTAAGACACCGTGTTTATCAAGTTTAAATCCGACTCTTTACTTTTTTTTAAATTAATTAAAAAAATATGAATAGAGTAGTAAGTCGGGTCGAATCCACAGAGAGGCAATGATTTATTTCTAAAATCTTTGATTTTTATATTTTTTTATTACTATTATTATTATTATTTTTTAGAGAACAGAAAAGAAGAGTTTTTGAAAATTAAAGTTAAAAAAAATAGATTTATAAATAAAAGTAGAATTATGTAGAAATAAATTTGATACTAAGATCTATTATTTAGATCTTAGCAACTACTTGCAATGAAATTAAAAAGCAATAAGGAACAATTAATTTAAAGAACTAGAATTAAAAAGAACAATGAAACTTTCTTTATTAAATTTAAAACTCAGATGCAGAATTTAAATACAAGAAATTAAAAAAATTTAGAATTTTAATACAAGAAATTAAAGAAAGAGAAAACTAGATTGGAGATCGTAGATCAGCGTAGGCATGGAGATGGCGCAGAAGACCGGCTCTTCTTCTCAGCACTGTAGCTTCGAAGCAACCTTCTATCCAGAGCTTGGCTTCCATCCCTGTACTTTAGCTTTTCTTCCACCTCGATCTCCCCCTTTTCAAGAGGCTTAGAGTCCTTTTTATAGAGCTAGGGGGGTTGGATCTTTATTTCTGAAGGCAATGTGGGACTAATGGCCTTTGCAATCATCAAAATATAAAAGAATTTGAGTAAAATTTGAATCAAAATAGCTCTGATATGTCTCTGATAAATCTGATAAAATCCAGCCATTCAACAGGAATCCATCGGTCCAAAAATCATTAAAATCGGATGCGTATTGGCCCAGATCAAGTCGGATTAATTTCTGGCCGTTGGATCGCGCTTGATGGAGGAAATCTGGCCGCAAATCATGCGCCTGAGAGTTTGATCACCGTCGGGAGCTTTCTGGACCATCGGATCATCGCCTGGATTGAGCGCTGCCGTCCGATGGTGATCCGCATGATGTCTGCAGCTGAATTAAATCCGGAAGCAACCACAGCCGTCCGATCCTGACCGCAAACAACCACAGCCGTCCGATCGCGCAATCACTGTTCCCATGGACCGCGTGGACCGGCCGCACCGCACACCGCAACCAATCAGCACCTCTGTTGTCGAGTGAAAAGACTAAATTGCCCTTGTGAGCCATGCGATAAATTTCTGTAGACCCTTTAAGGGGTCTAGGTCCACCACGTGGCAAGCTCTGATTCGTCGGATTTCTGCTGAGCTGGCGGTCCACGCCTGGATCGTGGACCGGCTGATGGCTTCAATGGCTGAGTCGGCTTTGATGGCTTGGCTTGGCTTGGTGGCTCGGCTTGCGGAGCCGGCTGAGCCATTTTCTTTTTTTATTTAATTTTTATTTATTTTATATCTTTAAAAATTCATATCTTTTCCATTTTAGCTCCGTTTTACTTGAAATTTATTTCGTTATGATCAAAAAAATGAGCTCTTTCCATTGATAATAAAATTTTATTTTTTAATTTTTATTATTTTTTATTATTTTTTAATTAATTTTTTAATTAATAAAAATATGAATTTTTCAAAAATTATATATAAATTGATTAATAATTTTTAAAAATTAATATAAATTAATTAATAAATTAATACTTTTATTGGTGAATTTATGATGCTTATCACACCCCCCAACTTAAGCTTTGCTCGTCCTCGAGTAAAGAAAGAATTTAGTTTAGATCAATTACCATATTTTGTTGAGATCCTCCTTCACAAGAATAAATCTAGGATTTAAGATCAAAAGTTTAGACAGTATCACTAACTAAGTATTGAGTTTCAGAAGTAAATTTCATGGCAGATTAATCAGAAACTTTCTTAGAGTTCATCTAAAGATTTTCAGCACTTTGTGTCGTGAATACTAACTTAGCATTTGGGTGTTGATTCAAAGGGCAAATGAATCTTCTTTTTATCACCTATTTTGGTTAGTTTTATATACTCCCAAGTTAAGTGCATGAATTAAGGTAGCTTTCACACTGCTTTTTTTTTTTTTTTTTTTTTTTTTTTTAAATTGTGCTGAGCATCCTGGCCTTCCCTTCACCATTTGATGTGAACTTCTACATTTAAGGTGCAGAAGTTCTAGTTTAGGGCAATCCACATATACTCTATTTTTTGCACTTTTTTTTTTTTTTTTTTTAGAAAGCAGGTAGCTCTTTCCTTAAATTCAAGTTTCTTTAATCGAAGTATATATAAACCATCAATTTTTAGTGATAATTGAATCCTCAATTTAGCCTTATAATCAAACACCTGCTGTGCTTCATTAGTGTGCATGTGCAATTAGAAGTGCTGTTAGCCTTTAAATGACCTAAGTAGGTTGCTAATGGTCTGACCAAGTAATCTGCTTCTTGACTCGCTACCATTATTAGTTAATACTTTCTAACTTTATTACTTTTTCCTAGTTTATTTTGCTTAAGATTCTCTTTCCCAAAATATGGTTTGTCCAAAAAATTTTTTTTTTTAAAATAGTTTTATTATTATTATATATATTATTTATTTATTATTTTTATTTTATTTATTTTTTTTAATTTTTTAATATTTTATTTATTTTATTATTATTATTATTAATTTTTATTTTTATTTATTTATTTATTTATATTTATTTTTATTTATTATTATTTATTATTATTATTATTTTTTTTACTTTTTACCCCAACTGAATTGACATTGTCCTCAATAAAAGAGTGTAAATTATGTTTATTTATTTAGCATGGGTCTTGAAGCTTATGATCCTTCTCCCGCTTTTTGGTTCTCCAACTTAGCCTAAAAGAGAAAATAAATTAGATTCAAGAAGTATTGGGTTGCCTCCCAATAAGCGCTAAGTTTATTGTCTTCAGCTAGACAAAATGCAGTTTAATTCATTATGGTTCTATTAATTGTACTTGGTCAATGTTTCGATTTAATGATATCCCTTCGATATATGGTTTAAGTCTTTGGCCATTTACCTTAAAAAAATTTTTAGTCCTGGGATCATAGAGTTTGATTGCACCATGTGGGAATACATGATTAACTATGTAAGGTCCATCCCATCTGGATTTTAATTTTTCAGGGAAATAATCGAAGCCTTGAGTTAAATAACCAGACTTGTTGATTTGGTTCAAAGGTTTTTCCTTGAAATATGTTTATCATGGAAGGCTTTCATTTTCTCCTTATAGATTTTTGTAATTTTCATAAGCTTCTTGCCTTAATTCTTCTAATTCACTCAATTGTAACATCCGATTGGAACCAGCTTGGTTTAAATTAAAATTTAATTATTTTATTGCCCAATATGCTTTATGTTCAAGTTCTACCGGAAGGTGACATGCTTTTCCATAGATTAATCTATATGGAGACATTCCAATAGGGGTTTTATAGGCTGTCCTATAGGCCCATAATGCATCATCTAATCGATCTGACCAATCTTTTCGATCAGGCCTAATAGTCTTTTGTAAGATATTCTTAATTTTCCTATTAGAGACTTCTACCTGGCCACTTGTTTGCGGATGGTATGGTGTAGCTATCTTATGTGTCACCCCATATTTTCGTAATAAAGTTCGAAATTGATGATTTGTAAAATGAGTACCTCCGTCACTAATGATAGCACGTGGAAATCCGAACCTAGAAAAGATATTCTTCTGAATAAATTTTAAGACTACTTTATGATCATTGGTTCGTGTTGCTATTGCTTCAATCCATTTAGAAACATAATCGACAGCTACCAAAATGTATTCAAATCCATTGGAAGGTGGAAAAGGTCCCATAAAATCAATTCCCCATACATCAAAAATTTCTACTACTAAGATGGGGTTCAAAGGCATCATGTCTTTTTTTGAAATATTCCCTAAGGCTTGACACTTAAAACATTCCTGACTAAAAGTATGGGCATCCTTAAATAATGTTGGCCAATAAAAACCACTCTGCAATACTTTGGCCGCAGTTTTTCATCCAGAAAAATGTCCTCCACAAGCAAGGGTATGACAAAATTGTAAGATACTCCATTGTTCAGATTCAGGAACACATCTACGAATGATTTGATCAGCACAAATTCTAAAAAGCTCAGGATCTTCCCAAAAATAATATTTGATTTGAGCAAAGAATCGATCCTTTTCATTCTTAGACCATCCATCAGGAATTTGTCCTATGACTAAGTAATTGACAATATCTGCAAACCAAGGAGTCTTTGTATGTGAAACTGTTAACAGTTGTTCATCTGAAAAAGATTCTCTAATTGATAGAGGTTCACTATCTTTAACTAGGATCCTAGACAGATGGTCTGCTACAACATTTTTAGATCCCTTCTTATCTCGAATTTCAATATCAAATTCTTGTAGCAGTAAGATCCATCTAATTAATCATGGTTTAGCATCTTTCTTTGAGAGCAGGTATCTCAAGGCTGAATGATCCGAGTAAATTATGATTTTTGATCCTAATAGATATGATCTAAACTTTTCTAGGGCAAACACAATGGCTAGCAACTCTTTTTCAGTGGTGGTATAATTCATCTTGTGCTTCATTCAGAGTTCTACTGGCATAATAGATCACTACAGGACATTTGTTTACCCTTTGGCCCAGGACAGCTCCTATGGCGAAGTCTGAGGCGTCGCACATAATTTCAAAAGGTAGTGACCAGTTAGGAGGTTGTATGATTGGAGCTTTGGTCACAGCTTCTTTTAAGATTTCATAAGCTTTAAGGCAATTTTCATCAAAGTTAAAAGAAACATCCTTAGCGAGCAGATTACACAAAGGACGAGAAATTTTAGAGAACTCTTTGATGAAGCGACGATAGAATCCTACATGACCAAGAAAAGATCGAATTTGTTTGACAGAAGTGGGAGGAGGAAGTTTAGAAATTAGTTCAACTTTAGCTTTATCTACCTCAATCCCTTTCTTAGATACTATATGTCCTAAAACGATCCCTTCTTGAACCATGAAGTGGCTCTTTTCCCAGCTTAACACTAGATTAGCCTCAATACATCATTTTAATATTTTCTTCAAATTGTTGAGGCAACTCTCAAAAGATTCTCCAAAGACTGAAAAGTCATCCATGAATATTTCTAAAAAATCTCCTATCATGTCTGAAAATATTGACATCATGCACCTTTGAAAAGTCGCAGGTGCATTACATAATCCAAATGGCATTCTACGGAAAGCAAAGGTTCCATAGGGACATGTAAAGGTGGTCTTTTCCTGATCTCCTGGATAGATTGCTACCTGATTGTATCCTGAGTATCCATCTAAAAAGCAAAAGTATTGTTGGCCTGCTAGTCTTTCTAGGATTTGATCGATAAAGGGTAAGGGAAAGTGATCTTTTCGGGTGGTTGTATTGAGTTTTCTATAATCTATGCAGACACGCCACCCAGTGGAAAGTCGTGTTGGTACTAAGTTTCCATGTTCAGTTGCGGACAACCGTAAGTCCAGATTTCTTTGGAACAACTTGTGTGGGACTCACCCAGTGGCTGTCAGAGATAGGATAAATAATTCCAGCATCTAACCATTTTAATTACCTCTTTTTTGACTACTTCTTGCATGTTAGGGTTAAGTCGTCTTTGCATCTCTCGAGTTGGTTTGGCATTATCTTCTGTATAAATATGGTGCATGCATATTGACGGACTAATTCCTTTTAAATCGGCGACGGTCCACCCTATGGCCTCCTTATATTTTTTTAGAATATTTACCAATTGGTTTTCCTGTTCAGTAGTTAAGTTGGAAGCAATTATTACTGGTAGGGTTTTCTTTGATCCTAGAAATACATACTTAAGTGATTCAGGTAAAGGTTTTAGTTCAAGTTGTGGTGGGGCCTGAATTGAAGGACGTAATGGTTTAATTTTTCGCTCGGGTAAGGGCTCAACTTTCATTGACCAAGGTAATGAATGTGACGGTTGAGGTGAATTAAGCAGGGCATTTACTTCCTGGGTTTGAGTTTCTTCAGTGGGTTCATCATCCTGCAGTAAATCTAGGGAGGAATTAGATTCAACTATTTCATCTACTTGATTGATTACAAAGCAATCTTCCTCCTCTTGGGTGTACTTTGGGGTATTAAAAACATTAATTCTTACTTTTTGATTCCCAAAAGAAATGTCCATAGCTCCCGTTTTACAGTTGATATTGGCATTGGCAGTTGCTAAGAATGGACGTCCTAAAATTATGGGATTTTGGTTCAGCTCTTGGGATGGTTCCATGTCAAGTATGAGAAAGTCTACAGGAAAATAACATTTGTCTACTCTAACTAGAACATCCTCAATCAAACCACGTGGTGTTTTTATAGATCTATCAGCTAATTGCAAAATAACTGATGTGGGTTTTAATTCTCCAATCCCAAATTTTTCATAAACCGAGGTTGGAAGTAGGTTTACACTAGCTCCTAAGTCTAGTAATGCTCGGTTAAAGGTTATACCTCCTATAACACATGAAATTAAGGGTGCACCAGGATCTTTCATCTTTTGAGGTATTGGATTTAACAGGACCGCACTTACATCTTCAGATAGCATAACTCTTTTAGTGGTTCGTGGCTCACGCTTTTGGGTGCAGAGTTCTTTTAGAAATTTAGCATAGGCCGGGACATGCTGAATTGCATCGAGGAGGGGTAAATTAATGTGAACTTGTTTAAATAGTTCCATTAGCTCCTTGTTGCGTGCTTCTTGCTTTTTACGGGAAGAGCCTGCTTCTAAGGCCGAAGGGAACGGGGCTTTGGGTTTATATGTCTCAGCTAATTCATCTGTTCTCTTTTTTTCTTTATCTATCTTATCAGTGTTAGTACTAGTTCTAAGCTCAGGTTCTTCTATATGATTATCTTCTTCTTCATCAGTATCAGTATCAGCCTCTATCACCTGGTCTTGGTATGGGTCCTTAAGAATCCTACCACTTCTAAGTTCAGATATTGCTTTAGCATTTTCTAATTGGGGATTTTTAGGTGGGATGTTAGATGGATGAGTAAATCCAGGTGGTTGATAGACATTGGATGGATTATTTTTAGGATTTGCAATTGGTTGGCTTGGTAATTGACCTGGTTCTCTCCTCATGCTAGACTCAGCTATTTGTCCTATTTGAGCTTCTAGTCTGGCGATTGATTGTTGTTGGCTTAGAATTAATTGTTGAAGTTGATTGAATTTATCGTCGGCTAGATTGGTCTGTTGAGGAGGTGGGTATGAGGGTTGATTATAATGTAGTGGTTGAGAAGACTGACTAGGCTGACCCTTATTATAGGCATAGTTCTGGTATTGGGGCCTATTTTGATAATTTTGAACTGGTGGGATTTGGGTCTGAGCCTGAGTTTGTTGTGGTTTCCAAGAGAAATTAGGATGGTTTCTCCAACCAGGATTATATGAATTTGAATATGGGTCATTAAGTGGTTTTGAGTAACCTTGAGCAGCTTGGACTTGTTCTTGGATAAGAGGTGGTAATTGTGCAACCGTGGGACATTCACTTACATGATGTGTTGGGCTAGCACAAATAGAGCAAATCACCTGATAATTAGAAGCTGGTGTGTATTGTGCAGGGGATTGTTGACCTAAGTTTAGGAATTGATCTAATTTCTGTGCAATAAGGTCGACTTTATCTAATTTTTGTGCTATTATGTTCAAATCTGCCTTAGAATTGAGTTCTGGAGTTTTGATCTCATAAATTCCTGCCCATTTTTGTTGAGAAATTGATCTTTCATAAGAAGATAATGAAGCATGGTTAATAGAGTTTTCACTTAAAGTTTCAAACAAGGTATAAGCTTCATCCTCACTTTTGCTCATGAATGCACCTCCACAGGATGCATCAACCATCTGCTTATATTGATCTCCTAAACCTTCATAGAAAGCTTGTACAATTTGCCACTTAGATAGACCATGGTGTGGGCATTTTCTAAGGAGTTCCTTAAGTCTTTCCCATGATTCATGAATTTGTTCCCCTGGAAGCTGAGCAAATCCCGTGATGGCTCGCCTCATGGTATTGGTTCGTCCTATGGGATAAAATTTCTTAAGAAATTCATGTTGCATCTCTGCCCATGTTTGAATTGTTCTTCCTAATGTGCCAAGCCAATACTTGGCTTTATCTTTTAATGAGAAAGGGAACAAGGTTAGTCTAAGGGCATCATCAGAAAAATTCTGAATTTTTACCGTAGAGCAGATTTCTAAGAATTCATCCAGATGTTTGTAAGGATCTTCATTGGCATTCCCATAAAAAGATGGGAGCATCTGAATTGTGGTTGACTTGATCTCATAGTGGCTAGCAGGGATATCAGGTATGTGGATGCAAGTCGATGGGTTGTAGGTGGAAGGAATAAAGTATTCCTTCATCTGCCTAGGTGGTTCTTCACGATTTCCAGCCATCTGATTACCTGGTCTTATATGAATTAGTCTTTCAATTTCAGGATTTGGTTTAACTAGGTCAGGTAAAAGCGATCTTCTACCGTGCATGTACTAGTGCAACCCAATATATGGTTTAAGATATGTATATTTTTTTTAATTTTATTATTATTATTATTATTATTATTAAAAAAAAGAGGATCCTAAGGAATCTTAAGTCTAGAGATGATAGAGAGAAGAGTTAATTTGTGGTTTATGTTTGATGTTATTTAGCAAACAAGTTAGGCAATCAATCCTGACTAAGGTTTATCTTAGATCTAGACAGCTCCTAACTGTTAAGGTCACCTTCAAGCCCTCCAAGTGTAGGATCAGCCAATTAACTGGCCAGGTAAGTGTAAGGTCAGTGGGAGTCCTCCCGTTGCTTGCCTTAGACACCAATTGTGCTTGGCCAGGTAAGCGAACGGAACCAATTAGAAACCACCTTCCTTCGGGCCCAGTCATCCCTGAATCACTTTCCTAGACACCAGTCAAATTGATTAACCCTAATCTGGTTCAACTTTTAGGGTTCCTTGTCCTATTGAGCTCGAGTTCCTAGGGTTGATGTCTAATTGATTTTAATTTAAAGGCTTAGGTCAATATAGGATGCTGGTTGGTTGTTTGTGGGCCAAGGAAGGGTGATCAAATCCCCACCTTATCTTTTTTAATTGGGTGTTGCCCTTAATTTGGTTTAAAAATGCTTATGCACAAAAAATTTCAATCAAAGGATTCTATGCAATTTAAACTAGATGCATGTAACTAATTGTATTATGAAAGGCTTACCTTGCCTCCAGCAATCACCAACATAAAAAAAATAAAACTAATATGATGAATGCTCTAAACAATTAGGATTTCTAATCTTGTGATGAGATTTTTAATTAGGTTTAAGTAGGTAATTTTTAATTAATTTAAAAATAAAGTAAATATTAAAAAAAATAAGGAAAGAGATTTAGGGTTTAGGAATGATCTCACCAAATAGGTTTGAGAGTTTTGTTCGTGCCCTAATATTCCTTCTTCTTTCTTCTATTATTTTTTTTCTTCTTTTTTTTTCTACAAAATAAATAAAAAAAATAATTAGTAAGCAATAAAAAAAATCAAAAAAATGAGAAAAAATTTTAATTTTTATGTCTCCCCGGCAACAGCGCCAAAAACTTGATAGGAGCACGATGTTGTCGTTAAGACACCGTGTTTATCAGTTTAAATCCGACTCTTTACTTTTTTTAAATTAATTAAAAAAATATGAATAGAGTAGTAAGTCGGGTCGAATCCACAGAGAGGCAATGATTTATTTCTAAAATCTTTGATTTTTATATTTTTTTTATTACTATTATTATTATTTTTTTTAGAGAACAGAAAAGAAGAGTTTTTGAAAATTAAAGTTAAAAAAAATAGATTTATAAATAAAAGTAGAATTATGTAGAAATAAATTTGATACTAAGATCTATTATTTAGATCTTAGCAACTACTTGCAATGAAATTAAAAAGCAATAAGGAATAATTAATTTAAAGAACTAGAATTAAAAAGAACAATCAAACTTTCTTTATTAAATTTAAAACTCAGATGCAGAATTTAAATACAAGAAATTAAAAAAATTAAGAATTTTAATACAAGAAATTAAAGAAAGAGAAAACTAGATTGGAGATCGTAGATCAGCGTAGGCATGGAGATGGCGCAGAAGACCGGCTCTTCTTCTCAGCACTGTAGCTTCGAAGCAACCTTCTATCCAGAGCTTGGCTTCCACCCTGTACTTTAGCTTTTCTTCCACCTCCTCCCCTTTTCAAGAGGCTTAGAGTCCTTTTTATAGAGCTAGGGGGGTTGGATCTTTATTTCTGAAGGCAATGTGGGACTAATGGCCTTTGCAATCATCAAAATACAAAAGAATTTGAGTAAAATTTGAATCAAAATAGCTCTGATATATCTCTGATAAATCTTGATAAAATCCAGCCGTTCAACAGGAATCCATCGGTCCAAAAATCATTAAAATCAGATGCGTATTGGCCCAGATCAAGTCGGATTAATTTCTGGCCGTTGGATCGCGCTTGATGGAGGAAATCTGGCCGCAAATCATGCGCCTGAGAGTTTGATCACCGTCGAGAGCTTTCTGGACCATCGGATCATCGCCTGGATTGA
Source organism: Cocos nucifera (assembly GCA_006176705.1). Classification (NCBI taxonomy): domain Eukaryota; kingdom Viridiplantae; phylum Streptophyta; class Magnoliopsida; order Arecales; family Arecaceae; genus Cocos; species Cocos nucifera. The sequence continues at coordinate 76,008 of QRFJ01004146.1, read as the reverse complement.
GCGCTGCCATCCGATGGCGATCCGCGTGATGTCTGCAGCTGAATCAAATCCGGAAGCAACCACAGCCGTCCGATCCTGACCGCAAACAACCACAGCCGTCCGATCGCGCAATCACTGTTCCCATGGACCGCGTGGACCGGCCGCACCGCACACCGCAACCAATCAGCACCTCTGTTGCCAAGCAAAAAAGACTAAATTACCCTTGTGAGCCGCGATAAATTTCTGTAGACCCTTTAGGGGTCTAGGTCCACCACGTGGCAAGCTCTGATTCGTCGGATTTTGCTGAGCTGGCGGTCCACGCCTGGATCGTGGACCGGCTGATGGCTTCAACGGCTGAGTCGGCTTTGATGGCTTGGCTTGGCTTGGTGGCTCGGCTTACGGAGCCGGCTGAGCCATTTTCTTTTTTATTTAATTTTTATTTATTTTATATCTTTAAAAATTCATATCTTTTCCATTTTAGCTCCGTTTTACTTAAAATTTATTTCGTTATGATCAAAAAAATGAGCTCTTTCTATTGATAATAAAATTTTATTTTTTAATTTTTATTTTTTTTATTTTTTTTAATTAATTTTTTAATTAATAAAAATATGAATTTCTTCAAAAATTATATATAAATTGATTAATAATTTTTAAAAATTAATATAATTTAATTAATAAATTAATATTTTTATTGGTGAATTTATGATGCTCATCAGACAACAAAGTATGATGACGACTCAGGACATCAGCAGCACGATTCTCTATACCCGCATGGTGTTTCAAAACAAAAGTATAGGCTTGAAAAAACTCAACCCACCTACCATATCTATGATGCAGCTTCTTTTGAAAATTCAAAAATTGGAGGGCTTCATGGTTTGAGTATAAAATAAATTCTTGTGGTAGTAGATAATGTCTCCAGTATTTTAGGGCTTAGACTATCACAAAAACTCCTTATCGTAGGTAGAATACTTGAGTTTAGAATCATTAAGTTTTTCGCTAAAGTATGCTACCAGATGACCTTCTTGACTAAGGATACCACCAATCTCAACTCCTAATGCATCGCATGCTACTTCAAAAATCTTGAAAAAATCAGGTAGACATAAGACTGGGACATGGATCATTTTATTCTTAATGTCTAGGAAGACTCTATTAGCTATCTTAGTCCATTCAAAATCTTTCTTTCTAATGCAGTCAGTGATGGGAGTAGCTATGGTGCTAAATCCTTTAATGAACCTACGATAAGAGGTTGCTAATCCATGAAAACTTCACACATCATGCACACTCTTCGGTATCGGCCACTCAACTATCGCTCTAATCTTTTTAGAATCAGCAGACACACCATCAGGGGTAACAATAAGACCTAAGAAGATGACACGGTTCATCATGAAAGCACATTTCTTAAGATTGACATACAAACTTTCTATTCTAAGAACTTGGCACACTTTTTGAAGATGATCTAAATGATCCTTCTTAGTTTGACTATAGATCAAAATGTCAACAAAGTACACAACTACAAACTCTCCTATAAATGGTCATAAAACTTGGGTCACCAATCTCATGAAAGTACTAGGGGCATTGGATAATCCAAATGGCATCACCATCCACTCATATAAACCATCTTTCGTCTTAAAAGCAGTTTTTCACTCATTTTTTGGTCTAATTTTTACTTGATGGTAACCACATTTGAGATCAATCTTAGAGAAAATAGTGACTTCGGCCATCATATCTAGCATGTCATCTAACCTAGGGATAGAAAAATGATACTTAATGGTGATCTTATTAATGGCATGGCTATCTATGTACATCCTCTATGTACCATCGTTCTTTGGAGTCAATAGTGCAGGAACCGTACAAGAACTTAAACTTTCTCTCATGAATCCTTTTTACATCAGCTCTACAACTTGCCTTTGCAGCTCAGCATGCTCGGTGGGGTTCAATCTATAACGGAGCAAATTAGATAGGGTAGATCTAGGTACCAAATCAATGGCATACTGAATATTTCTCATGGATGGTAAGTGATCAGGGAGATCATTAGATAAAATATCATGAAATTCACTAAGAAGGCTGATTACTTTCTTGGGATGATCTATCTTAGGATTCTCACGAACTTCTCTCGTAGCAAGCATCCAAACTAGTGATCCTTTACTCATAGTCATCTCTAATTTCTTAGCACCTATCAGATGGAGGCTTTTCTTTTTGATATTTTCTTTTGCTCCATCGTCTATCTATGTATTAGTAGCCTTAGATAGAGAAGGATTGATCTTGATCTTTTTATCCTTATGAGTGAAATTACAGGAGTTGGTGAAAGAAGCAAATCTAGAGTTTCATGGGTAGATCTTGAAACTTTTTCAAGATCAGATAGCGAAAGACTTAAATAAACTAAATATTTATTTTAATAAATATAAAAATATTTTAGATCTAAGATTTATTATATGATCAAGATATGATATTAAATCAAAATTTAAAAATATAAAGAAAAGGTTAACATGTTGATCTCATCAACATGTTACAATACTACATCTAATGCAGCTATGAAATCAATAGATCAGATCTATTACCTATGCAAGTTAGATATTCTAACTTTTTGATCCAGGCTTGAGGATGAAGTTGGGAGCCGCACATGTATCTGGCCTCTAGAAGTCGTCCATACAAGCCCACGAGCACAATTAGAAATCTTGATGCAGGAAATCAGCACAGTATGCTAGTACTGTGCTGATCTTTCTTCGATGGTCGATCAGATGCCTTCTTCTTCTAGATTTAAATTTTTCAAAAGAGAATAAGGTAGAGAAGAGGTTTTAGATCTGAGACTCTCTTAGAAAACCCAAGGAAGAAGGAAGGAAGATGATGAACACAGTAACCCTGGAAGAAGACCCTCTTTTTCTTCTTTTTGCTCTCACCTAAACATCTAGTTTGGTGTCTATAAAACCCCAATGCCCAAAGACTCTCTTCCTTTGATTTTTTCACACCTCAAATCTTTATCAAAGGTCTATATTTCATAAAAATTTTAGCCAAAAATTCATCCTAAATAAAAAGATATGCAGAGTCTAAGTTTGGTCAAAAACTCAAACAAGGAAAGGACATAATATGGCAAGTTGTTGGGGCACCCAACTCTTGGGCGCCCCCACCTTATTTCCTGCCATGGACCAGCAATAGGGCCACACAAAAACTTCTTCTTTTACCATGAAATTCAGAGAAAATAAAGAAGGTGTGGGCAGCACAATTAGAAGGAGGTGTTTTAGTTTATAAGGATTCTATCTCATAGAATCGTAGGAACAAAACTTATTTCTCTTTTTGACTTGGTCAACTATCAAATTACCATATGAGAAAGAGAGTAAGAGAGGATGCATGCATGAAGATTAAGAAAAAGAGTATTTTCATGAAAAATTCCTAAAAAATAGGGATGGGGGGCATGGAGGGCTAAGATGGTGCGAGGTGGAATCCTAGTCTCACTAGGATTCCATCTATGACTTGGTCAAACATGATTTCTCAAACCAAATTAAATCAAAATCAAGTCAACTAAATAAAATAAGATTCTAACATAATTAAAAACTTAATTAAATTAAATTAAATTTTAATTTAATTTTCTAATCAAATTAAAAAATTGGATTGATCGGAGTCCTAGTTAAATTAGGACTAGTTCTTCCCTGCACTTAGCTTATCCAATAAGCCAATTGAACTTGATCCAATCAAGTTCAAACTAAATCTAGTTAAATTATATTTAATTAGACTTAATCTCAGCCCTTTGATTTAGTTAAATTAAGTCAATTAGCAATTAAATTGTAAATCTATCTTCCTATAATGCTTGCACTAGTTTAAACATCAATCGTATTGATTGTTTAACCCTAGAACAATTATTAATCGTTGATCAACCATCTGATCAAATTATGAGCTCTAATATATGTGACCTCATAGGTTCGAACCTAAGCTGATAGCACAGAAATATATTTCTATACTAATCGAAGTAACCATCTAGCAATGGTACCCAACAGTCGAATAGGTCGAATATGTAGAACATCATCCTTAGAATCTATGTGGATATAGTTTCCATATAATTCATCTTCTTGACTAAAATGCTTGTAGGACACCTCAAAGTTTAACTATCAATCCTGATTAGGTTGTCCATATTGTATTTCAAAATATCAAATCCATCTGATGGATTACCCTGGCCAAAGTTTTGCTATATTAAAATACAGTGATATATTCTTCTCCAACTCTTGAAGTGCTCAATTCCATCTTGATCACACTCTAACTTTACAAGTTCTTGACTATGCCTAGAAGTCTTTCATTATTGAATTAAAAATTTAGTTAGTCCAGTACCAAAGCACAGTAAGTTGCTTGTAAGTCACTAAGGCGATCTCAGGTCTAAGGGATACTTATATCTATATCCCATCAGAGATATTCTTGATAGTAGATTGCTTTGGAGTTGACCACGTTTAATGATGATGTATCCATACATCTCACCTGTATATCATATTAGTATCTCCACACTTTTTGGTTAAGAAGATAACCAACCTATATGGCATACAGTGACCTATGCTCGATAGACGTTGTCATCCTAATTAATAGTCTATTATTTGATCGTGAACAGATTTAAGGACTAATCGATAATTTTTTTTTTTATCGAAGCTAAATAGTTCTAAGAACTTCATCATAATAATAGAGTTCATTAGAAGATGAATTCTTTATGATGAAAAATATCAAAAATATATTTTATTTATTAAGAAATTAATTATAGATACAATATAGCTCAACCATCAATAGGCTGATGATTGGCTTTAGAATACATTTTCCAATAGTTGCTTCGGCTATAAATTATAATATCATTGTCAAACAGCCAAGACGATACTTCAGACTTCCATGGATAAGACATCTCATCAAATATGATCCTAATAAGAATGGATCTGGATGGAAATATGGCATTTAAGTTTGATGAAAATAGAGAAGGAATCTATCTTAGACACATGGTATGGACTGGATGATCTATAAGAGTTAATCCTAACTACTTAATCATGTTGATGGAGATGGCGTTGATACAGCTATCGCTATCAATAATCACCTTATAAATTTTATCGCTAAATTTTATGAAGGTATAAAAAATAGAGGTCCTGTGCTAGTCCTCACTCTTCTTAGTCTATGCTAGAATATACCTAACAACTCCAAGCCTAAGGTTTGACTCTGGTGCAACAAAACCTAGAATGTGCTCAGTACTCTTAAACTGGTCGGCTAAGTCTAGATCAGCTTCATAAACTTCCTCCTCAATACTTTCTAGAGTTATCTCTTCTAATTCTTCCATAAATAAAGATTGGTTGGGACATTGGGCAGCAAAATAACCATAACCATGGCATTTGAAACAATTGAATCAAGAACTACTTCCCTTAGATAACTCTCTTACAACTCCTTTTTCTTTATCTTTTTTTCTCATAATAGAATTTATTTATGGAGGTTCATTACTAGGAGCCTGGTTAGTATTGGATCTTGATCCAGAAGGAGTTATTTGGCTAGGTTCAAGTCAATGGATAGTTGAATACCTAAAGAATCTCTCAAAGTCTAGGACAAGTTGATAAGCTTATTCTAATATAATTACCTCTCGCAAAAAGAGCTCACGCTAGATATCCTCTAATAATCCAGCTCTAAATCTAGATAAGATAACAACTCTATCTTCAGTTACTCCACATCACATGAGATACTCATCAAATCTCATGATATACTCAATGACTAATCTATTTTCTTAAGTAAGTCTCTACCACTGATCTAAAAGTCTTTGTTGGTAGGAGGTGAAGAGGTATTTTTGTTTGAGTTTTTTCTTCATTTCATCCTAGGTTTCTATCGGATCTTGTCTTCTTTGGTTGAGAAGACGCTCAATACTTTTTCAATAAAGTCAGACTTGCCTAACCAACTTCATCCTAGCAAACCTAACTCTTCTTGCTTCAGACATTTCGTAGCATCCAAAATAGTGGTCCATACTAGATTTTCAATCTAAGTACTCTCTCAAATCCAAACAACCATCAAAACTTGAGGCTTCGATCTTCACATTCCTGAGGACATGCTCATCCTAGTCTTACTGGTTATGGTGCGTGCGTGCTACTATAGATCAATCTAGGTCTAGATTCCTTCTTCTCTATCTTATAGATAGTTGGGGAGACTCAGGTTTAGATTATCTTTATCTAGTTTCTTCTAGTACTACTATTCTTTCACTCACAATTTTCATAAAATTTTTTATGTCATCAAAGTTCTCAGTCAAGGCATTAATGATAACTGCTGTATTGAGATCCATATTGGTACTGGATGGAAAAGAAGGACATTGGTACTGGATACCTGATCTTGTGGTCATGCAAGTTCAAGATGCAAGAATAAGATGTAGTAAAAAAAATAATAATAATAAAAAAATGCTGAAAAGTGAATTATGAAATTTAAAATATAAAAAATTAACTTATAGAAATTTAAATTATAGAATTTAAACTAAAGCCCTAACCAATCTGGCTCTGATACCAAATTAATGTGGGATAACCTAAAAAAAAAAAAGACTAAGCTTTCTTCCATTCGTCAACAACAAATCACATCCGACCGTGGCACATTATTCCTAGGATAGATAGTATAGTTGCTTATACTCTGCTCAGGAGGCATGATTGATTGACATGGGATCAAAGTAAGATTAATCTAAATAATGTAGATAAGTGCTACTTTAGAGATCAGTAAATAATTAGCGATAATAAAGTAAATAAATAGATAGCAGAAATTAAACATGCTCATGAATAAATATAAAAAAAATGAATGGAATGAAAGATAGCAAGAAATTAAGTCTGCAAGAAAATCCAAAAAGATAAGAAGAATCCAGATTGTGGTAGTTAAGAAACTACCCTGATTATGACTCTTAATCTTTTTACCAAGCAAATCTATCAATAAAAAATTGAATCTTTATCAATATTAGATCTAAAAAAAAATAAGTAAAAATCAAAGATCAGTTGAGAAGAAATGAAGATCCTTATCAACATTTGATCTATAGAATAATGGATCCCTCTTCCTCTCAGTATGATAAATGAAAATCTTGGAGGAGACAGAACTTCTCTTAGTGAAATAGGCTTGTGTAGGTAGATGGTAAAGATGATTCAAAATTATAGGAATACTAGATCTCAAGTAGATGAAGGATAAAGGGATAGAAAGAAAGTAGATCTCACACCCTTCCCTCATGGGATGATTTTGGATCTCACACCCTCTCCTTCTCGGAGTGATTGATACAAGTATTTATGGGTAAAATCATTCATGCATTCATTGTCTCATTCATGAAAGATACATGGGTTTATATAGAATCCTAGGGATCCTATTTCTTTAGAAATCCTCTTTTCTTTACAAGGAAGAAATCAATTCTCCCAACAAAAAAATAAAATCTTATGTCTGGTTTCTAAATATAGTAATATATCATATCTATCTTTTATGAAATCATGGAGAAGAAATCAGCCTTTCAACAAAATAAGTAAGAAATCAAGAACTCTTAAGAAATCCTATAAAAGAAAAGAAACTCCATGTGGATACTTGATGCTTAGCACAACTTGGCATGAGGATCCTTGGGCATGGCACATACTGGCATGTGTATTTTCTTTCTGGGTGTGTGGAGAGTGGCGGCTCTAAAGATGACATGGTCCAAGCTTGCTTCTTTATGATGGTCTCTTTCTGAATAAAACTTTAATCCAATATAAACCCAAGATGGTTCTGTGGATCCAAAACTAAATGCCTCAAAAGAACTAATTGACTAAATCAAAAGAATTGGAACCAAATAACTGAAGTAGAGTTAATCTGATATGGCTTCTTCAATCCAAATTGAATCTAAATTATGTCGCTGACTTCTGGTGGCTCTAGTGTTTGCACCACTAAGGACTTCATCATAGAAGAATTCATTACAAGATGATGCACAAACATAATGAAATGCTAGAATAATAATTTTATTCATTTATAATTTAAGTATAAATTACATACAGCTCAACCTAGATGATTGGCTTTAGGATATAATACCCAGCACAGAGGAACAACTTTCTTTGAATCTCACATGCCTAGGAGCCCTCCCCAAAAGCTTCATGCCCAAGGAGAAATCTCTCAGACTTCTCACACCGTAGAGCTCTCAAAAATTTTGTATGCCTTTTGTCTCACAAAGGGCTGAATTTATAGAGTGCTGAAACCTAGAGTTAGAGATTGGTTTGAAGTCCAATTTGAAATCTTTTTAAATTGGAACATCCCCAATCCCAAACCCTACCAAATAGTGGGCAACATGGGGGCTGCTAGGCATCCATAATTTCACATGCACAACCCTTTGTGCATGGAGCATATGGGCGGCAACTTAGGGTTAGGCGCACGAGGAGATGCAGTCTAACTTTTGGACTCTTGGATCTCATCTATTTTGACTCAAATCAAACAACCTTTGATTAAACCCAAGTATATGAGTTGACCTAATCTAATTAGACTCTTAATCTCTTGACCAAATCAAAGATTAATTGAGTCTAAGATTCGATCAAATCAAAAATTTATCTTTCTTAATAATTAGGTCATCCAATAACCTAATTGGGTTAGACCTAATTGACTCCAATTCAATTAATCTTGATCTAATACTCATAACTCAATCAAATTAAGTTAATTAACAATCCAATTATTAATTATTCTTTTTAATTAATCATCAATTATATTGATAATTAAACTTTTTAATGATTTATAGTCATTGATCAGCCACTTGATCGGATTGAAACTTCTATATATATGACCTTATAGGTTCGAACACTAAGCTGGTAGCATAGGAACAAGTTTCTTGTACTAATCAAAGTAACCATTTAGCCATGGTACCCGATGATCGGATAAAGTCGAATGTAGCGAAGCAACATTCACAATCTATTGGAATATGGTTACTATATAATTTATCCCCTTGACCAATAATGCTTAGAAAAATATTAGAGTTTACTGTCAACTCTAAATCAGTGATCCTTATAGTATCTCAACCTACTTAGTCCTATAACTCTCATAAGGGCTACTCTAGCCAAGGTTTTGCTAAATTAAAATACATTGAGACATTCTCTTTAGTTTTACTTGAAATGATCAATTTTCATCTTGACTCACGCATTGACTTAATGAGTACTTAACTATACTCAGAATTCTTCCATCACTGAATTAAAAATTTAGATAGTCCGGTACCAAAGTACAGTGAGTTGCTTGTAAGTCACTATGGTGATCTAAAATCGATGGGATACTTATACCCATATTTCCTCAGATACCCTCTTGATGGTAGAGTGCTCTAAAATGGTTACTATTCAATGCAGATCGTATCCCACCTGTATGCAATACCAGTATCAACACACTCTTTGATTAAGAGGATAACCAACCTATATAGCACATAATGATCTATACTTGATATAATTATTATTCTTATTAATAATGTATCATTTGATCATGAATAAGTTTAAGAACTATACAATAAATCCTTATCATTTTAGATATAGTTCTAAGGACTTTCATTATAACAATGGAGTTTGAATGAAAAGATGTATAACCTTATGATGAAAACATGCCAAATAACTTTTATTAATTTATGATTCATATATATTTACAAGAATGATCTCAATCATCTACAAGCTAGATGATTGGATTTAGAACATATATTCCAACATGGCCTAAGCTCAAAAGGCCTTAGATTGATTTAAAATTCAAGCTTTCCTTCAGCTGCTTCCATCGTCCATATTAAATGAGGAATAGATTGTTAGATGTATGCCCTAGAAAGCCAACTATTGGCTGACATATTTATTTTTTAGGGTTTGTATTTGAACTTATAAAATTTTTATTATTAATAAAGAGTATTTTTATTTTTAGTCATGTTTATGTGTCGATGATTTATCTTAGAAATTAATAAAGATGATTTTGCATATTTTAAAGGTGTTGAGAAATTGAGACATACACTATTAGTGGTTAATTTCTAAATGCTCCCAATTGAAGGATCATCACGAAGGATAGTGATTGATCTAGTTATATTGGTGCATGATCACTTTTTTCACGGGCAGATGAGTCTCGAGTCTATAGTGTGGTGACACTAGGATGATAATACAGGTGGTTGTTAGAGAATAACTTGCACTGAGCGTGATCATTACGAGAAACCACTTGAATGTCTACTCACTCATCAGTGATATTCTCGATGCTACAGTGGTATGACTAGTTCTTTGACTTACAGTGTATTGGCTATTTGCAGTGAGGCTGCTATAGTTTGACTGCACGTATACTTGATCCCTAGCCATTTGGATCCTTATTGTGTATGTCGACTATGGTAAGTTCAGGTTCACTATTGAGAGTAGGATATACTTAGATAAAATCTATCAATCTTAGTAGAAAAGATATAATTCTATGTGATTTGCGAGACTAAGTTCGTTAAGTCTTTGGCCAAAGCAAGGTGAATACTGAAAAGGAGTTTTCACGAGATTCATAAAAGAACTCAAATCGAGTCAATCTTGCATATGACTAACGATGAGGTTTGATGAGTTATCCATGACCTCCACCAAGTCAGAATTTTTGATAGAATGACTGAATCATATGATAACTGTACCAAGAGGATCATACTTTCATTCTACTAGATTGCCACTACATACTACTAAGTATCATTGATGGATTGTGGGATCCATGAGCATCATCTTGATGATCAATGATTCTCGATGGATAGTATTGAAATTGATCCAATCCATCAAAAAAAATTTTGATGATATTATGATAGAGATTATAATATATCTCACTACTAGATAGAATATAACCTACGGGGTCACACGCAAAAGAAGTTTCTATCTGATCGGATGATTGATCGACGATTGTGAATCATTAAGGATATAATTATCAATATAATTGATAATTAACTCAAGGAGAATAAATTAGTAATTTAATTACTAATTAGACTTAATTAGATTAAGAAATAAGTTTTAAATCAAGTCTAATTGAATTGAATTTAGTTTGACTTGAATTGGATTTGGTTTGATTGAGTTATGAGATGACTCAATTATCATGGAATCAATTTCAGATTTGATCTGAATTTAGATTTAATTAAATTTTAATTAGATTAGAATTTAATCTGATTAGAGATCTTATTAGATTATGTTGGGGATAAATCCATGCCTACCAAAGTTTGATTAAGACTCTGACTCTTGATCAGTTCCATCCGATTGCAGTTATAATAACTGAATCTTAACCCGCAAGAGTATTTAATCTCTGAATCATTCTGAGATGGCCGACCTTCAACACTGTAGTCAGATAATCTGATTGGCTAGAAAGACCAATTTTGGATTCAATGGGGCATTATGGATTCCTTCTCCAGACGAACTTGAATAGTTAATGCTTCTGCCCTAAAGAACCAACTAAGTCCCTAGCTCCTATGCATCCCATTCGGTCGATCTCTTTCTGATAACTTTTGTGGCCCCACTCAGATGAACTTCCTTAGATCCTCGTTTTAGGTAGAATCTTAGTCGAACTCCTCTTAGACTGTAGCAGCCAAACTTCTTCTGAACTACCCCCAGACGAACTTCAGCGCTTTATCGTTATTTATCAATGAGCAACCCTAGGAATGACCGAACCTCAAAGGAATGGCAGAGACGCCAGTGTTTCAGTTGCACTCGCTTATTGTGGCCATTAGTCAATACTCAGCCCAGGCGGATCCCTCATAGTCAGGCTCCTTTTAGTTGGACGTTGGTCTCTTTGCCAGCCAAACCCCCGCCAGACTTCTCTTCCAACTGAATTCCTTACAACCATCTAAAAGGACCACGGCGTATATCTTCAGCATGACAAAGATAAGCCAATGCATAGTCAATCCAGAGAACCTCTGACCTCCTTCAGAACAACAACGTCCAAGAGTCCTTCGTTGCCTGCAACTACCCCATCCGAACTTCAGTTGTTAGGTCTCCAACAGACCAGTACATCACGATAATGAACACCACTCTCCATAACAAACCTCACGTAGCTCCGAACGGCCCACTACCAAGCAGTTGCGGTGGTCACTATCAGTTTATTGTAGGCTTTGGGCTATAAAAGGGATCCTCCATATATGTTTTCTTCAGGCTCTCTTCTTCTTCTCGAAACTCTATAACTTTCTTGACTGAGCACTCCATTTTTGTTGGTCGAAAAAGCTAACTTGATCATCGGAGGGTCTTTCCGGAGCCACTACCCCAGGCTCTAGATGAGACTTATTTTGTAGGTCATCGATAGCGACCTTGTCTTCTCCGACTCCAGCACTTCTCTGGTGACAACCAGATTTTGCACCAATAAGATTGGCTCTAAAAGGAGGGCCTCTCTGCCTTTTGAGATTTTCTTATTCTTAAAGGAGTGCTCAACAGAGATCTCTACTTCTTCTCCACAGTCCTCCTTCTTAGAAAAAATGCCTCCTAGGAAAGCTCCAATCCGACGATCAACGACCTCCGCGGTCAAATCCCATCCGGATCTACCCATCCCTATTTCATCCCCAACAACTCAAGCTCCACCTGCAATAATGGTGGACATGGAGTAGTTCAACCTACTAGTCTAGTAGGTTTGCAGTCTCATGGAGACAGTACAAGCCATGTGGTAGCAGCAACCTTCGACGTCAATTCGATTGGAGCAGGCCTTTTTAGAGCCCTATGATCCGGTCTAGGGATGGCCGACTCGAGCTAGCTGGCCAGCGACCTCCAAAAATGGAAAGTAGAGATCTGAGAGCCTCTGCTCTGATCATGACTCTACCCCTGGAGGGATTTTGCCCTCGTTCGATCAGAAGACCTCAAAGATCTGCAATCGATAAGATCTTCTGAACTAGAAACTATAAGAGATGAACCAGTGGATTAAGGAACTTCACCATGCTCCCCCCATGGTAATGATATCTATATCGACCCTCCTTTCTCTCACCACATCATGTAGGAGCCTATTCCATTGAACTTCAAGCTCCCTCAGTTTGAGAGCTACGATGAGACTACCAATCCGGTCGACCATCTAGAGACCTTTCAGATGATGATGTTGCTACATGACGCACCAAATGCCATTCTCTACTGAGCCTTCCCATTCACCTTGAAGGAAGCAGCCAAAAATTAGTATTTGGCCCTTAAGTTGGATACCATCTTTTCTTCTGATCAGATGAGCCATCAGTTTGTAGCTCATTTTGTCAGTAGCCGATGTCCTAGGAGAGGATCAAAATCCCTCATAAATATCAAGCAGCGAGAGGAAGAATCCATCCGAGCTTATATCAACTACTTCAACGCTACTGTACTGGAGGTCCGTAATCTAGATCAGTCCGTCGTCATGGCCGTACTGAAGGGTGGCCTATAGAAGAACAATCTGCTGTTCTACCTGGAGAAGAAGTACCTCAGAGATTTTGCTGATATGTTGGCTCGAGCCAAAAGTTATGCCCAAGCAGAAGAGGCCTTCAAGGTCAAGGATAATGAAGCCATAGAAGGACAGTGAATGAGCGAGCCAAATAGGCCCGCATCTAAAGTGAATGGGCCACGCTCTCAAACTTTTCCTACATGCAAGCGAGCCTGAACCCCTCCCTGGGCTTGAAAGTAGGGAAGCCCTGACAGAAGGGTGCGGCAGGGCTCCCTCCTCTAAAGGTTCCACAACTATGCCCCTCTCAATGCTCTAAAAATATAAGTACTGATGGAGATTAAGGAGCAACTATCTAGATCGAAGAGGATGTGCTCTCACCCTGGCAAGCGCAATCTCAACAAGTACTACCTCTATCATCGTGACCACGATCATGATATAGAAGAATATATTCAGCTCCAGGATGAAATCGAGAAACTCATCAGATGAGGCTGGCTGAGCTGATTCCTACGACGTTGGTCTGAGGGGCAAGAAGATCGGCCAAGGGCACTATCGCAACCTAAACCACCGAGGGAAGAGCAACAAGCAAATCGGCCACCCCTCGGCATCATCAACACCATCTTTGGGAGACTTCGATGAGGGAAGACTAGCGGATCAATAGAGCTCGAGAAGAGATGGAGAACTGAGTCTATCACTTTCACCAATGAGGATGCCCAAGGAGCTCAATTTCCACACAATGATGTGGTTGTAATCTCTTTAAATATTGCTGACTATGATATGCACCATGTTTCGATAGATAATGGAAACTCTGCTGATGTTTTATTTTATGATGCTTTCTCAAAAATATCTTTACCTAATAATTACTTGGGACCTATGAACTCCCCATTGGTAGGCTTCACTAGCGATGCTGTACTAGTTGAGGGTATAATAACTCTGACTGTGATTGCAGGGCAACATCCGAAGCTGGCTAAAGCATAGGTTGAATTTCTAGTTGTAAAAGCCCCACCTGCCTACAATGCTATTCTTAGTTGATCTAGTTTGAACGCACTCTGAGTTATGGTATCAACTTATTACTTAAAAGAAAAGTTTCCAATGAGCTACGAAATAGGAGAGATTAGAGGTGACCAGGCCTTGGCAAGGCATTATTACTCCATCGCCCTATAGAAAAACATCTAGCCTGACCTTTGCCCTGTTGATGGACTGGATGTCCGCAATGACCTTACGGAGGAGCGGGGCGAGCCTATGGAAGACCTCATTTCCATCCCATTGAATGACAAAAATATGGAGCATACTATGTAGATCGACTCCAACTTAGGGGATGAGGTTTGAGAGCAACTCATCACCTTCCTTTGGAAGAACACGAACGTCTTTGCCTGGATCCCAATGGATATATCAAGAATTGATGCCGAGGCCATGGAACATTGACTGGCTGTTGATCTTAAGTGTCGGCCAGTAAAGGAGAAGATGTGAAGCTATGCTTCGGAGAGGTAGAAAGTAATTGCAGAAGAAGTCGACAAGCTTCTCAAGATTGGATTCATCCAAAAAGTTAATTACCCGAGCTGGATCTTAAACATGATGCTCGTCAAAAAGATGAATGGTAAGTGGAGGATGTGTATAGACTTCAAAAAGTTGAACAAAGCTTGCCTAAAAGATAGTTACCCCCTGTTCAGGATTGATCAACTGGTGAATGCAACTTCAGGCCATGAGCTTCTCACCTTCATCGATGCCTTTTTCTGCTATAACCAAATCCAGATGGTGCCAGAGAATGAAGAAAAAATCACTTTTGTTACTGACCGTAGTCTTTACTGTTATAGGATTATGCCTTTCAAACTCAAAAATACAGGGGCAACATACCAGCACCTGGTCAACAAAATCTTCAAGGAGCAGATCGGCCAAAATATGGAGGTGTATGTGGATGACATGCTCATCAAGAGCCAAACTTCAATAAACCACATCACCAACCTCAAGGAGATCTTCAGTGCACTTAAAAAGTCCAAGATAAAGTTGAATCCAATCAAGTGTGCCTTCGGTGTGATCTCAGAAAAGTTTTTAAGATTTATGGTGACAAGGCGGGGGATTGAGATGAATTTAGAGAAAATTTGGGCTATTCAGGAGATGATCACTCCAAAAATGATTAAAGAAGTTCAGCACCTGACTGAAAAAGTGGCATCCCTAAATCGCTTTATCTCGAGATCGACCAAATGATGCATGCTCTTTTTTCAAGTTCTCAAGTAGCCAAAGAGCTTTTGTTGGATGGTAGAATTTCAACAGACATTCGAGGAGCTTAAAAACTACCTCGGCTCACCCCCACTGCTGAAAAAGCCTGAGTCCGAAGAAGAATTATTCTTGTACCTAGCAATCTCCTCAGCAACCCTGGCAGCAGTCCTGGTCAAGGAGGAAACAAAAATGAAGCGATCGATCTACTACATAAGCCGAGTCCTGAAGGATGTAGAGACCAGGTACTCTAAGTTAGAAAAATTGACCTACTCTTTTCTAATTGCTGCTAGGAGACTCCAACCTTACTTTCAGGAGCACACCATAATTGTTCTCATGGGTCAACCAATTAAAGCAGTCCTTCATCGAATGTATGCCTCTGGAAGAATTGCAAAATGGATAATTGAGCTTACAGAATTTGACATCAACTATCGACCTCGACCATCGATCAAAGCCTAGATATTAGTAGATTTTATAGTGGAATGCACCGTTCCAAGTGAAGTCGAGCCTGAAAAGAATGAAATCGGCATCCCATGGTTATAGCCGAGCCCCCCCAAAGAGAGTGCCGATCTTCTTGAAGATTTTTGGACCCTGTACATGGATAGTTCATCCAATGCTGCTGGAGCAGGCATGGGGTTGGTCATGGTTAACCTCGAGGGAGTCATCGTCAAATATGCACTGCACTTCAAATTTTCTGCAACTAATAATGGGGCTAAATATGAAACTCTAATCACTGGATTGAAAATAGCAAAAGAGTTGGAGGTAGATCAGCTCTAAGTTTTTAGTGATTTCCAGCTGATGGTCGGATAGATTAGCAGCAGCTATGAAGTCCGAGAGGAAAGCATGATGAAATATCTTGAGAAAGTAAAGGACTTGACTTCAGCCTTCAATAATTTTAGCATTCAGTAGATTTCAAGGGTAGAAAATTTGAGAGCCGACCTTCTCTCTAAATTGGCCACTTTAGCCCTGACCGAACTATCCAAAGAAGTATTTTTTAAAATTCTAACATACCCAAGCTCAGAGAAGTTACAGCCAGTTATGCAGGTTGAGCACGAGCCAAGCTGAATCGACCTGCTAGTTGCCTACCTCAAGGATGGAGTTCTTCCTCATGATCCGAAAGAAGCTCGAAAAGTCAAGAATCAAGCTTTTCAGTATGTTCTATATGAAGGCAAGATATATAAAATGTTGTATTCTCTATTACTCTTGAGATGTCTCCAACTTTCAGAGGCCAACTTCGCATTATGGAAAGTGCATGAGAGAATTTACGAAAGTCATGTAGGAGCCAGATCCCTGTCATAAAGACTACTTCGGTAGGAATACTATTGGCCGATCTTGTACCATGACTCCATAGAGTATGTCAAGAAATGTGACCACTGTCATAGAAATGCAAACATATAAAAACAATCAGCCTTTTAGCTTACTCCACTAAGTGCACCTTGGCCATTTGCATAGTGGGGAATGGATATACTTGGTTCCTTTCCAATGGCCTCCGAACAATGAAAGTTCCTCCTGATTCGATCGACTACTTTACCAAATGGGTCAAGGCTGAACCATTAGCAAAAATTACTAAGGCCAAGATGCAAGACTTTGTCTGAAAGTAAATCATCTGCTAGTTTGGTCTACCCCAAACTCTCATAATAGATAACAAACGATAGTTTGCTGGGATGAGGTTTGCTGAGTTCTATAAAAATCTGAACATCTTCCATCACTTCACATCAGTGGCCCATCCACAGGCAAACGATGAAGCAGAGGTGACCAACAGAATTTTACTTCAGGACATCAAGATAAGACTAGAAAGAACAAGGGGGACTTTGGTGGACGAACTCTACCACATCCTCTAGGCGCACCGAACTACTCAAAGGCTATCAATTGGAAAAACACCATTCGTCTTGGCCTTCAAAATAGAGACAGTCATCTCAGTCGAGCTTAAATTTTCGTCAGCACGGGTCATGGCCTTCAATGAGCAGCATAACTCGCATGACCTCAAAGTCAATCTTGATCTACTGGAGGAAAAAAGAGAAGAAGCCCAAGTTTGGATGGCATCATACAAACAAAGAGTAGCCAGATACTATAACTCTAGAGTAAAAGGCAAAGCATTTCGGATGGGGGACATGGTACTCCAACGAGCATTAGTTTTGCAACCTCAAAATTAAGGAAAGCTCGTCCTGAATTGATAAGGTCCGTATAAAGTAGAGGAAGTCATCCGGTCCGAAATTTATCGCTTGAAGAAGCTCGGAGGAACAACACTCCCACGGCCTTAGAATTTAGAGAACCTAAGAATGTACTATCAATGACTTTCCTTCAATAAAATTTTTCTATTTTAACATCATTACCTCTTGGTGCAAAAATTATGATGATAAATAACTCTCTGAAGCAACCTAAAGCAGTCCGTTGGGAATAGAAGCAGAACCTCATCGTAACATGAGCAAAGTTGAAAGCCTCATTAAACTAAGATGACATGAGGGGAGAGGCCCTACCAACGGCCCTAATGTGCCCCTACAATCCATTGGAAATAGGAGGAGAATCTCATCCTAATGTGAGCAAAGTTAAAGGCCTCATTGAACTAAGACGAGAAGAAGGAAGAGGCCCTACCAACGAACCTAATTCGCTCCTACAGTCCATTGAGAATAGGAGCAGAACCTCATCCTAATGTGAGTAAAGTCGAAGGCCTCGTTGAACTAAGATGAGGTGAAGGAAGAGGCCCTAGCAATGGTCCTAATGTGTCCCTACAATCCATTAAGAATAGGAGAAGAACCTCATCCTAACGTGAGCAAAGTCGAAGGCCTCGTTGAACTAAGATGAGATGAGAGCAGAGGTCCCACCAACGGCCCTAATATGTCCCTATAGTCCCATTAGGAATAGGAGGAGAACCTCATCCTAACGTGAGCAAAGTCGAAGGCCTCGTTAAACTAAAATGAGATATGGAAAGAGGCCCTACCAACAGCCCTAATGTGCCCCTATAGCCCATTAGGAATAAGAGGAGAACCTCATCCTATTGTGAGCAAAGTCGAAGGCCTCATTGAACTAAGATGAGATGAGGGGAGAGGCCCTACCAATGGTCCTAATGTGCCCCTATGGCCCATTAGGAACAAGAGGAGAACCTCATCCTAACATGAGCAAAATTGAAGACCTCGTTAAATCAAGATGAGATGAGGAGAGATCCCACCGACGGACCCAATGAACCTATACGATCGTGCAAAGGGTGGAAGGCTGAGGCCGAGGCCATGCCAAATGCCAAAGGTAAAACCCCATCTTGATCCGCAGAATGAACCTCTAGCCCAACGTCCATAACAAGCATCACATTAGAAACAAAGTAAAGAAAAATGAGGCACCCAAAATCACGTCTACAAGAGATGACAACAAAAAAAAAAAAGAGGTACCATTTCATTATGAAGTTATGTTCATTACAAATAAAAGTCAATAAGATCGATTACACAAAAGTGGGCGCACCACAAGCAAAATGAAGGTCAGCAAGGACCAACTATGCGAAAAAATGAATGCATTATAGATGGAATGAAGATCGATGAAATCGATTACATAAAGAAAGAAAAAAGAAAGAAAACAAAATCCTAAGGTGGCTCAGACTCTTCGAACTTCGGGCTATCAGCTCTGGCCATCACCAAAGCTACCTTCAGTCTGAAGATTTCTTCCTCAAGCTCTTTCTTCTTGTATAGATCTTCGATGTACATCTTGTTGGTGTACTCAAATTTGGCCTCGAGCTCTCGCTGCTACTTTCTCAAGACTTCAGATTCAGCTTCAGCGTCCATGATGGCTCAATGCTCGTAGGTTAATTGGAGCTTCAGCTATTAGACTTCAACTTTCTCCACCCCGATGGCCTCCAAGAGCTCACCAATAGTCCTCCTCAGGGAGACGAGCTCCTCAGTTCGCCGCCCGATCTAGCCTGCTGGATGCTGTAAAACTTCCTCTAAAAATAGGTTGCCTTGTCCCTAGTAGCCTTCAACTCATCCTCAAGCCTGGACATCTTTCCTGCTAAGATCGCCTGATAATTATTATGTCGATCCTCAGCATCCTGCAGCTGCTTCTGAAGCCAAGAAAACTTTTTCAACCAATCCCAATTATACCGGGCTTCATCAGAGGATCACGGTGAGCTCCCTTCCAAGAGATGGATCTTTTCTTTTGCCTTCTTAAGATCAACTTCAAGAAAGCCAATCTTTACTGTCGGTGCCCAAGACTTGTCACTCATGCTCTTTCAGAGTTCAGCAAGCTCCTTTTCAAAATTTTCTTTTTGGATGTTGAAGCTCGTAGAATCCTTCATATGTAAGCTTTGGAGGTGAGTGACTTCTTTAGTCACCTCCGAAGCATTCTTTCAAAAGGCCTGAAGGTCGGCCTCAATCTTCTTCAACTTTTTTCTCAAATCGTGGACTTCCTTCTTTGAACCCTTTATCAAAGGCTTGAACGAAACTCCCTAGGGTAAGAAGTTGGCAACAGTCGGAGAAAAGGGGTTGTGACCCTGGTTGTCAGAGGTGTTTTGAATCACATGCAGCGCAAAGTGTAAAGAAAAAGAGAAATTTGCTTTCATTGCTTCAAATATTTTTGACACATAAAAAAACAAAAGGAAGAAAAGTACATAAGCATCAAAAGTTTAGACCTTGGGTGGCTCACCCACTAGAGAGATCAGGACATTCTCGACCGCCTCCGACTTTCGAGCAGGCCCGGATGCTGCACTTGTAGGTTCTAGAACCTCCGGAGTAACTTCGACAGCATGGGCGACAGGAGCAACCTTGGCATCAGCACATGGAGGGCTAGCTCTATCCTCTGACTCCTCTATGAGGAGGTCTAGATCAATATCGAAAAAGTTCTCGATGACCCATCCCAAGCAAATCTAGAACCCTTCCAGGAAAGATTCTTAGGTGAAGTCCATTTTGATGTCCTCCATATCTTTGGAGGACTTGAAGTCTTACATGGCCCTCTCCATGGCGGTGCTAACCTCTTCCTATGCCTTCCTTTTTTCCTCCTTCTATAGAGCTAGCTCGGCCCTCGGCTTCACCATCTCTTTGCACTCCTCTCTCAACTCCTTCTGAAGGCGTTCAACTTCAGATGAGTGGGTTTCTGAGGCAACCTTCAGAATATTGACTTTGGCCCGGACCTTCTCGGCTTCTACGTGGGCTTCCTCGAGGGCCCTGAAAGCTTCAGCCCATCTCTGGCTTGCCACCTCAGAGTGAGCAAAAAGGTAGTGTCCCAACTACGAAACAAAAAGTGGGTCAAAATTCTAGAAGATCCCAACTTCAGGGCCTGAAGGACATGAAGTCAAAATCAAAAGAAGCCACTTACCTCCACGAAGGTAGCGAAGGACTCATCGAATCTCTCAACATCATCCTTTTGGTGCATCCTCTCTACAATGTTGGGAAAGATGCTCCCCTCCATCAGCACCTGCACAACCTCTTGGTCGTCCAGGGAATCCTACTCTTGGCTAAGATCCTCTCCCTTGGAGCTCTTTGCCTTCCATCCGACTTTCTTACTGATGGCCTTCTTCTTCTTCCTCTCAATTTCTTCTTGCTGAACAGGAGCAAAAGGAGCGACTTCTTCAGACAAGACCGTGCTTGGCATGGTAACGATGGGCTCGAGAGCCAGCACGGCCTGAATCGGCATGGCTTGGCTCGACTCTCCAGTCTGAGCCTTCTTTCGTGGTTCACCGAGAGGTCCTTCCTCTTAAGGGTCTTGATTTTCTTTGCCAGGTAGTTCCATTCCTCTGAAGTCATTTCTATAAAGAAGATAAAGTTAGGTCAAAAGAAAGAATACCATCTAACCGACTAAATATGAAGAACTACCTATTGGATTAAGAGAGCTGAGACCAAAGTTGAAAATGGTTTGCTCATCCAAAAGTTTAGGGATCGATGGAGTATTAATGGACTTCAGCTTATTGGTCGAACTTCGATCCTCACTTTCTAACCCAAGGGCTTGACGGACCGATTCTCTTATCTCACCCCATGGAGGAAGCCCTAATCCTAAGGAGGGATGGAAGATGAAAAAAAATTTCTTCTTCCAGCCATGAATGGAGGAAGGAGCACCCCTAAGCAATCCCTTCTTGTCGAACTATGGAGATACATACCACCAGTCCTTGGTGGTTAGATGGTGTTTGAAGATGAAGAAATTGTAGAATAAGAAAATGGTAGGTCGAACGCCTACCATAGTGCATAGAGAGAGAAACCCTATGATGAATCTAAAGAAATTCAGTGCCATAGCAGTAAGAGAAATATTGAGAAATTTGAATAGGTTAACTACAAAAGGAGGCAAGAAAAACTTAAGCCTAGCCCGAAGGTTTCGACATACAGACAAGTTCAACCGAGAGGAGGTGAGCAAACTCGACCGTCGGGCCTAGGAAGTTCGAGCTCATATTCAGAAGAAATTTCAAACTAAATCCTAACTAGAAAAAGGTCATCGGACTGAAGTCCATAAGGAATGGTTGCAGGCATAAAAGGATGGGCCAACTCCAAGGGTTCGGCCTCCCTAGGAAGTAGGTTCACTAAGGTTAGAGGGGTTGGGCTCCCAGAACAAGTTTACCAGGATCCCTTGCTAGACATTTGGATCAAAGTAAAATTAAGAAATCACCCAAAAATTAGAAAAAATAAGGTGTACAAACTTCAACAAAAATAGAAAGAGTGAGAAAGTAAAGAGTGCAGAAATAATCCAAAAAAGTATCGGAGGGCTAACCTAAACCAGCTGGGAAGAACAAGAAGATGATGAATGTAACGAAAACCAAATGCGGGTGCACCTGAAATCAAGAAAAATGGAGGAAGAAGCTTGGACCCTCGCGTAGGACAGAGAGGGGAACTGGAGGTAGGAGATGAGGATTTCAGAAGAAGTAGGGGCTCGGAGTAAGAGGATGGGTTTAAATAACCATTGAAATTCCAAGGTGGTTATGATTGTAGATTTTCTCCAGTTGAACTCTGACCGACGCATGTCCCACTCATCATGGCAGAAATCTTCCAACGAGCAGATCCTTAATAGCACCATACTCTAAGCAGACTTCTGGCAAGACATTTGAAAATGTCTCTTCGGGTCACCATAGATTCATGAAGCTTCGATGCCAGTCCGGTGAAGGCCAAAACTCTCCATCCAACCCTGACGCAAGAAAATATGATTGAAAAATCCTTTGAACTTTGATAGTCTCCATTTTACTCCCATCCTTCGAACTTCAAACTCGAAAGTAGGGGGACTAATATTGGGGATAAATCCACGCCTATCGAAGTTTATTTAAGACTTCGACTCTTGATCAGTTCCATCCGATTGCAGTTATAACAACTGAACCTTAATCCATAGGAGTATTCAAACTCTGAATCATTTTGAGATGGCCGACCTTCAACACTGTAGTCAGATAATTTGATTGGCTAGGAAGACTGATTTTGGATTCAATAGGACATTGTGGATTCCTTCTCTAGACAAACTTGAACAGCTAATGCTTCTGCCCTAGAAAATTGGCTAAGTCCCTGGCTCCTGTGCATCTCGTTCGATTGATCGCTTTCTGGTAACCTATGTGGCCTCACTCGGATGAACTTCCTTGGATCCTCCTTTTAGGCAAAATCTTAGTCGAACTCCTCTTGGATTCCTCCTTCAGCAAAACTTTTCCAACAGCCAAACTTCTTTTGAACTACCCCCAGATAAACTTCAGCGCTTTATCGTTATTCACCGATGAGCAACCCGAGGAATGGCCAAACCTCGAAGGAATGGTACAGATGCCAGTGTTTTAGTCGCTCTCGCTTATTATGACCATCAGTCAATACTTAGCCTAGGCAAATCCCTCACAGTCGTGCTCCTTTCGATTGGACGTTAGCCTCTTCGCCGATCGAATCCCTGCCAGACTTCTCTTTTGGTTAAATTTCTTCCAACCATCTAAAAGGACCATGGTGTATACCTTCAGCATGGTGAAGACAAGCCAACTCATGGTCAATTCTAAGAACCTTCAAACTCCTTCAGAACAATAATGTCCAAGAGCCCTTCATCGTCTGCAACTATCCTATCCAAACTATAGTTGTTAGGTCTCCAACAAATCAGCACGTCATGACAAAGGACATCACTCTCCATAACAAACTCCACGTGGCTCCGAATGGCCCACTACCAAGCGGTTGTGGCGGTCACTATCAGTTTGTTGCAGGCTCCAGGCTATAAAAGGGATCCTCCAGATACATTTTCTTCAAGCTCTCTTCTTCTTCTCAAAACTCTATAACTTTTTTGACTGCGCACTCCATTTCTGTTGGTCGAAAAAGTTGACTTGATCATCGGAGGGTCTTTTCAGAGTCACTACCCCAAGCACTAGACGAGACTTATTTTGTAGGTCACCGACGACGACCTCATCTTCTCCGACTCCAGCACTTCTCCAGCGATAATCAGATTTTGCACCAATAGATTAGATTCAATTAGGTGTTTGGGTTTCAACCAAATTGTTTTTGGTTTGAGGCTCAATTCAAAATCCTAGAGTTCATTTTGTGAAGGACTCTTCCATGCCCCACCCTTTGTCCATGCCCCTTCTCTTCTCATGCAAATTTAAGATTTGCATGAGGTTTTTCATAGTTTTTTAACTCTTGGTTGATCACTTATCCTCCTATTTGGATATGGATGAGTTTTGGTTTGAATTTAAAATTTAATTTGAATGTTTGATAGAGTTTGACTCTATCAGGACTCTTCTAGGCATCCCTTTAAAAAATCTATCTTTGGGACATCTCTAAGGGGTCTTTTTGATCTGAACAAAATTTGGACAGCTACTATAATGAGAAAGAAACTTGTTTGCATCCTCCCTTCCAATTTTGAAGGGAAAACTCCATTGGTACAAGATGTAAAACTCTGAGGAAGAAAGCTGTGCTGCTGCTATTTTTTTCTTCTACCTCCACTGCTTCTTCGACTGAAGATCATTTTCTAGATCTGAAGAAGGTTCAAATCAATCATCAAAAGATCTTCTCTACAAGGAAGATAGCACCCCAGAGAGATAGACAAGTCTTAGATTAGATCGAATCTCATGTAGATACTTATAGAGGTCGGGCGTTTGCGTGGCTTCAAGAACCTATCAAGTTTTGATCATCGATTGTGGAGTTTTTCGACCCACGATAAGGTATGAGATATGATCTCATAAATTAATTTTGGATTCCATATGTCTTAGATCCATGTTAGGAAAGGTTTTAGATCTAATTTAGTGCATGATAAAAATAGTTAATCTATTTGATTCTACTACGATTTCAAAATAGTTTTGAAATACATGCATGTAATCTGCCCTTCTCTTTCTAACAGTGGTATCAAAGCCATAGTTTCAATTAGACATATTTAATATAATTTTAATCTTAGATCTAAAAGTTATTTTTTGATTTAAATAATTTATTTTAATTTTATTCAAATCTGAGATTATTGAATCATGTATGAGATGCATAGATCTATATTCCTTGTGTGTAGTATTTAGATTAGATTGATCTCTATGGCCATTCGATTATAAGAGAGATATTTAATCTGATTTTAATCTTAAATCTAAAAGTTAGTTTTTAATTTAAATGATTTATTTCAATTTTATTCAGATCTAAAATTATTGAATCATGTATGAGATACATAGATATTTTAGATCATTAATCAAATCAAAAAAAAAAAACTAGATCTAATTTTTGATAAATAGTTTTTGAAAATAGTTTTCAATTATATTTGATCTTTCTTTATATCTTAATTTTACATGCATATGATACATGCTTAATTAGTTTTAGATCTAATTTTCATATATATGATATGTGATTTTAATTTAGATCTAAAACAATGCTATATTTCATCTTGTTTGAAATGTAAACCTAGTGTAGTTTAGATCTGAAATTATTTCGACATCTAAACTAAACTCATGATCATAATATACTTAATTAAGAATTAAGAAGTGAATTTAAAGATCAAAAATTCAGAATTAAAGATTTGAAATTTACTACATAAAACATGGGTTAATAGATTGGGTAGCTCAATTAGATCTAGCTAGTTTGAGTGGTTGATCAAACCAAATCAATAGTTGGTTAGGTTTTGGTCTAATCTCTCATGTCTAACCCAAATAGATATAAGTTTGGTCAGATCCACTAAATGCCACATGTTGTCGATCAAATCAAGAAACCTAATTTGGCTCTGTGGTTTGAGCCTGAATTAATTAGCTGATCTGATCAATACTTATTGATTGATTGTTAGCTAAGGTAGGTTTTGCAGTTCGATCGATGGTCTTTAACTGGGAGCTACTCGCATAGATCAAGTCAATGGCATACCTTCCCACCGATCTCACTTACCTAGCCAATATGGTTGATTAAGTCTTGACTTAGGTTGCTAATGATTCGAGCTAACCCATGCCACAAGGTTAGTTATATCTGACATGATTAATTAAGGATGAGACCTAAGCCTATCTTCTTAATTTATATTAAGTCTAGCGATCTTTCACCATTGTAGAGATGCGGGTGCCTACTTGGTGTTGATCGTTCTCCACTGGTCACAATGATTCGATTGCATTAGGTAGGTACAACCACTCTATGATTGTTAGATATATGTGCCCTAAAAGTCAGAATTGACTGACACTTGTAATACACTTCTAGGGGCAAAATTGTAATTTTGACTATAATTAATGAAATGGGTTATTTTCTATCACACATGGGTATTTAGTGTCTGTGATACATCCTTTGAGTTAATGGTAATGATAATTCATATTTTCAAGAGTTGAAAATTTAAGACATGAATAATCATTATTAACTCATAAATAGCTCCCGACCATAGGATCATCACGAGGATGGTGATTGATCCGGAAGGTTGGTGTACGATCGCTTCTCTTTAGTAGATGAGTCTTGAGTCTACGGTGTGGAGACACCGGAGCGAGAGTACAGGTACTCGTTAGAGAACGAGGGCACTGAGCGTGACCACCTCGAGTAGTCATTAGGGAAGTCTACCTTCTCGTCAATGACTGACTCGATGCTGCAGTAGTGTGTCTGGTTCTTTGACCTGAGATGCATCGGCAGTTCACCTTGAGGGTGTTATAGTTTGACTACACCATTACTCGGTCTCCTAGCCATATGGAACCCTGAGGTGTATGTTGGCTATAGCATGTTCATTGTAGGAACTGGATTGCATCAAGATGGGAATCTATCTACCTCGGTGGTAGAGGAGCAGCCCTATGATGATCATGAGAATCAAGTCCAGAAGCCCATGGCCATGGCAGAGTGAAATAATAGAAAGAGTTTCTATTTAGATTTTCACATTGGACTCGAATCGAATGATTACATCATATGACAGAGACTAGGGTTTGACGAGTTCACCTTAACCCTAATCTGATCGGGGCTCAAGATAGAAGAACTTAATCACACAGGTAGCTGCACCAAGAGGTTCGCATTCAGCTCTGATGGGTTGCCACCATATACTGCTAGGTGTCACTGGTGGATTTTGGGAGCAATTAGAATGATTTAGATGATCGATCATTCTAGCTGTTCGAATCAGAAGAGTTCTGATCCATCGAAAGGAGTTTCGATGATGTCTATGATAGAGATCATGACATATCCCATTACCATACAGAACTGAACCTAACTGGGTCACACAAACAAGGGTTTGAATCTGGTGATCATCAATTGAACTGATCTAGTTCAATTGATCTGAATGAGATTCAATTAGGTTCAAGGAAATCGTGCTAGCACTCGATTGAACCTAACGTTCTTCTTTTACTATCATAAATAAGTTGTCCTGACTGAGCCAAAGGAGTTTGTGCTCAATCAGAGGCCTTCATATGGTCTGACTGGAGGTTGTCCAAGTCAGAATAGGTTGTCTTATTTGTAAGACATTACCTGCCATTTTTGGTCACCTGCCATTTCTTGTTCTTTGACTTTGGTCAAAAGTCTACCTTTGACTGGTCAAACGTTGACCATTGACCCTTTGACTTTTGACCACATGTCATGCACCTATTGGAGAGCTGGTGGGGGCCTGTCCCCCTGCCAGAACCTGGCAAGGAGAAGGGCGCACGCCAAGGGTGGCGTGAGCCCAAGTAGGAGGCGCCTAGGAGTCCTTGTTGGACAAGGACTCCACCTCCCTTTTGGATTCCAATCAGAGTTCTACTAAGAATCCAGTTTGACTGGTCTTAGGCACCCTCTAAGGAGGAATCCAGGGGTCTCTATTCCAACCAATCAGATTTAGATCTGATTTCACAAAGGGTTGTGATTGGTTGAGAGGAAGAGGAGTTGGATCACAAGCTTAGGTCTATAAATAAGACCCTGCGCCCAACCCTAATTCTAAGTAATGCAATTCAATTGAGAAACCCCATGCCCCAAGGCTGCCTCTCCCCTCCTTCTCCATGCCATAGTCTCTTCTCCCCTTGCTCTCCACGTCCAAAAGTGTTTTGGACTTTGGTTGGTGCGATTCAGATCAAGGAAAGGCGATCAAAAGCAAGAAGGCTGCGCTGCTGCAAAAGGACGACTGCAGATCTTCAAAAGAGTTTTGAAGATCCTCCAGATCAGATCCAGATCTGATTTTTGGAGGTGTGATAGAGAAGAAGAGGATCTCCAGATCCAACCCGAGTGGATACCGGTAGAGGCCAGGCGCTTGCGTGGCTAAGATCCAGAACCTTCCGCTGCAATCAGGATCATCTACAGGGTAATAGGATTACCCAAATCAGGTAAATTAAATTTGATTTAATTTATCTTATTTTATTTTATTTATTAAAATAATAAGAATCAGATCTGAAACATATCAAGATCTGATTGAGATCAAGAGAAAATTTTTGAAATATATCTCTTGATCTAATCAGATCTGGACGAACCTGGACCGGGAAATCAGGATTTCCCTTCAACTGGTATCAGAGCCATGGTTCTAAATTGTTTAGATCTGATTTTAATTTTATTTTAATTAGAAAATAAAGTGATTTCAGATGTCACATGAGATGTGATCAGATCTGAAATCAGAAAAAATTAAAATTAAATGATTTGGATCTAAGAACATGAAGATATGCATGACTAGTTCTAGAATAGAATAGTTCTATAGAATAGTTTTGCATGTCTTTGATTTAATCTGATTAAATCATATTTTAGATCTTCTTATTTACTATTTTCTTGATATTATAAGTGTTATAATAACATCTGATAAACAGCAAATAAAATTATTTAATTTTAAATATCATATGAGATATGATAGATGCATGTCTAGACTAGTTGTAGAATAGTTCTACATAATTGTCTAGATTAGAATTTATTTTGATTAGATCAATTTAAATCTAATTTTTTAGATTATTATGAGATAATTTAGATCTGAAAACATGCATGATTATGATACATGAGATGTATGCAAAATATGCCATGATTAGATCTAAATTTGTATATGAGATATATGATATAGATCTATAACTGTTTTGTAGTATTGACATGTTCCTGATTAAGGCGTTCCTCTTGGCCGTCCGGTCATAAGAACGAAGAAGGGTTTAAAGGCCCTCTCTTCCCATTCGATGGGGTGTTCTTATGATGTGTAGGGGTGCTGCGTGTTCGTCCTTAATCAGAAACCCAAAACTTACTTTCTGCAAAACCCTAGATCCTGAAACCCTAGGATTTATTGTGCATATTTTGTTTATGAACCCAACTTAATTAAGAATTAAGTTTATGGAATATTAATTAGGTCTAAAATTGAGAATTTCAGATCTAAGACATATTCATAATACTGGGTTCGGGCTTGGGTAGCTCAATTAGGTCTAAGCGGTTGATCAAACCGAATCAAGAGTTGGTTAGATGGGATCAACAATGCTTAAATTGACCAGCCTAATAGGATTAAGTCTGGGTCAAGATCGAGTCACGATCAAGCAAGACCTAATTAGGCTCAGAGGTTAGAGTCTGGATTGTAGGCTAACCCAATTGGTTCTGACTCAACAATTTGGTGTCTAAGGTAAGTTTGGCACAGACGACCGACTGGTTTTTAATTGGAAGCTACTCGACCTGAATGCGTTCTTGTGCGAGTTAACGGCATATTCCTTCCACCGGTCTCACTTACCTGGCCATATCTGTTGACACAGTTCTGATCTGAGGTGGTCAATAATCCGAGCTGAACCCATGCCACTAGGTTAGTCATAATTGTTATGACTAAGCCAAGTCTAGTTTAATGAGACCTGAATCAATTCTCCCTAAGAAAAGATTAAGTCTGAGGTCTTCCACCATTGTAGACGTGCGGGCCCTTCCCGGGGTTGATTGTTCTCGGCTGGATACAGTGGCTCAGTTGCACCGGGAAGATGCAACCATGTCTATTAGGCATTGGATGCTATGGGCTGGAGGATGAGTTGGGCTCAATATTCCGGATACGGTGAGAGACCCAATTAGGAACCCAGTCTATGCAAATGGTGGGTCTGACTTAACTAAGGAGTGGATCAATATTCCGGATACGGTGAGATTCATGAATTAGAGACCAAGTTTGGGTGCACCATGATTAGAGAATCATTGAACAAGAGTTGTTCACTCATTGGCTAACCCATCACCAATAACTGTTAGGTGAGGTGATGAGTCAGTTGGTGAGACCGCACCACCCACTAGAAATCATCAATCGCGGAGATTTTCGCATCTCTACAGAGGGAGTGTAGGGATCCGAGAAAATAGTGGGAGCTAATTTGTTTAAAAATAAAATCCCTAAACAAATTGGTCAAGTCAAAATTACAGTATCTAACTAGAATCTTTGACTCTCTACAGGAAAATGTCTGCGTCCAACCCACTTGGCACGTATCCTAGACACACATAGACTGACTGGACCCAATTATAAAGATTGGCTCAGGAACTACAAAATTATTTTGGGTTCAGAGAAGTTAACACATGTTTTGGACCAGGACCCTCCCACCTTACCAGCTCGTCCATCCACTTGAACAGAGAGCGTCTCTGGAAAAATGGATTGACGAAGATAATAAGGCCAGATACTACATGTTGGGCTCGATGTCTGATGAGCTCCAGCGCCAACATGAAGATATCGGGACTGCTCGCCAAATGTTGGCTCACCTGCAGGAGATGTTTGGTGAACAGAGTCGCGCAGCCAAATATCAAGTCACAAAATGACTTTTTAAGGCTAAGATGCGTGATGGGCAGTCAGTCCAAGATCACTGTCTGACAATGATCAAGGACATGGAAGAGCTTGAGAAGCTCGGTGTGAAGTTGGACTTGGACTTGCAGAACGATATTATTCTGCAATCCTTGACTGATGCATATGGGCAATTCATCATGAATTACCACATGCATAAACTTCAAAATTCCTTGGCCGAGTTAATGAATATGCTGGTTACCGCTGAGCTTTCTATGAAAGGTTCTAAAGGCTCAGTTCTTGCTATGGAACGGACTTCTTCCAAAAGAAAGTCTTATGGAAAGAAAAAGAAGTCTGTGAAAAAGCAAAAGGTGGAAGGATCAAAGAAGAAGAAGGCAGAACCGAAGAAGAAGGTCGATGGCAAAGGAAAGTGTTTCCATTGCAACAGCGACGGCCATTGGAAGCGGAACTGCCCTACTTACCTGGCCACCCTGAAGAACAAGAAGGAAGGTCCTTCTGGAGGTATGCTCGTTATTGAGTCTAACCTTACGGTTTCTTCTGCATCCAGTTGGGTGCTTGACTCTGGTTCTAGTGCTCATCTGTGCACTTCTATGCAGGGTCTTGAGGATAGCAGGAGGCTGAGGGATGGAGACATGATCCTACGCATCGGTAATGGAGCAAGAGTTGCTGCAGTAGCCGTGGGAACATACCCTCTTCGATTACCATCTGGTTTAGACTTAGTTTTAAAAGACTGTTATTATGTGCCTGCAGCTAGCAGGAATTTGATTTCTGTTTCATGCTTAGCACAAGAAGGTTATGTGATCACCTTCTTTAAGGACCATTGTAACATTCTTTATGAAAGAAATAAAATTGCAAATGGTTTCCTTATTAATGGTCTTTATCAGTTGCATATTGATGTACCTATTTTAACTATCGAGCAAAACGTGAATGCCAAACGACCTAGGGATAGTCCAAACGACAGATATCTATGGCACCTGAGATTAGGTCATATAGCAGAAGATAGGATCAACAAATTGGAGAAAAATGGGCTATTGAGTCCATTGACTTTTGAGTCATATCCAACTTGTGAATCTTGTCTTCAAGGCAAAATGACTAAACTCCCTTTTGTTGGACATGGGGAGAGGGCCACAGATCTCCTTGCCCTAGTACATACTGATGTGTGCGGCCCATTTGATGTGCCGGCTAGAGGCAATTTTGTCTACTTCATTACCTTTACCGATGATCTGTCTAGGTATGGGTATGTGTATCTTATGAGACATAAGTCTGAAGCTTTTGAAAAGTTCAAAGAATTCAGACATGAAGTAGAAAAACAAACTGAAAAAACCCATTAAGGTTCTTCGATCAGATCGAGGAGGTGAATACCTTAGCCGGGAATTCCTAGACTATCTTAAGGAAAATGGCATAGTCTCTCAATGGACTCCACCAGGAACACCTCAACTCAACGGGGTTTCAGAATGGAGAAATCGGACTCTATTGGATATGGTTCGATCCATGATGAGCTTCACAGACCTCCCTGATTTTCTTTGGGGACATTCATTATTAACTTCAATTTATCTACTGAATAGGGTTCCCTCTAAAACCGTTCCTACCACACCGTATGAGATATGGCACGGTAAGAAACCAAGTCTGAGTCATCTCAGAATTTGGGGTTGTCCGGCTCATGTCAAAAGACAACAAGCGGACAAGTTAGAGTTTAGGTCCTTTAGAGCTCGATTCATAGGATATCCTAAAGAGTCATTAGGATACTATTTCTACATTCCAGAAGACCACAATGTGATTGTGAGTCGACATGCCATCTTTCTTGAAAAATAGTTTATTCAAGATAGCGGCATTGGAAAGCAGATTAAGCTTGATGAGAAAGTCTCACAAGTAGAAACGAGCTAAGGACCAAGTTGGAACCAAATCAGGTTGAGCCAATAAGAACACTACCTCCTCCACCTCGTAGATCGGAAAGAGTTTCCCGTCCCCCTGAAAGATACTTAGGTATTATTTCAGAGGAAGTAGAGGAAATGTTCCTCATAGGTAATGGTGCTCATGGTGATGATCCCAAAACCTACAACGAGGCGATATCAGATATCGACTCCGAGAAATGGCTTGAGGCAATGAAGTCAGAGAATTGACTCGATGCACTCAAACCAAGTCTGGACCTTGGTAGATCCACCAGAAGGTATAGTACCTATTGGGTGTAAATGGATCTTCAAGAGAAAGATTGGTGCAGATGGGAATGTGGAGACATTCAAGGCTAGACTGGTGGCAAAAGGTTATAGTCAACGTGAAGGCATTGACTATCAGGATACCTTTTCCCCGGTAGCTATGCTAAAATCCATCCGCACATTGCTTGCTGTTGCAGCCTATTTCGATTATGAAATATGGCAAATGGACGTGAAAACGGCATTCCTAAATGGATATCTTGAGGAAGATATCTATATGGAACAGCCGCTAGGTTTCACATCCAGTGATACTGATCACAAGGTTTGCAAGCTGCAAAGGTCCATATATGGACTTAAGCAAGCATCTCGGAGCTGGAACACTCGTTTCAATGATGTGATCAAAAAGTTTGGTTTCATCAAAAATGAAGAGGAACCATGTGTTTTCAAAAGGGTCAGTGGGAGCGCTGTTGTCTTCCTCGTATTGTACGTGGATGACATCCTCCTTATTGGGAATGATATTCCCATGTTGACATCAGTCAAGATGTGGTTGTCCAAGGAATTCTCCATGAAAGACCTAGGTGAAGCATCCTTTATTCTAGGAATTAAGGTCTATAGGGATAGACCGAATAGGATGCTAGGACTTTCACAGAAGATGTACATAGAGGAAGTACTAAAGAGGTTTAGTATGGAAAACTCTAAGAGGGGATTAATACCCTTCAGACATGGTATTCATCTTTCCAAGAAGATGTGCCCCAGCACACCTGAGGAAATAGAACGCATGAGCAAGATCCCTTATGCTTCTGCAATAGGGAGCCTCATGTATGCCATGCTATGTACACGACCTGATATAGCCCATGCTGTGAGTGTCACAAGCAGATATCAGTCAAATCCAGGTGAAGAACACTGGACTTCTGTGAAATGTATCCTTAAGTACTTGAGAAGAACTAAGGATATGATGTTGGTCTTTGGTAATGGAGAACTCCAAGTCCAGGGATACACAGACTCGGACTTCATGTCCGATATAGATGATCGAAAGTCGACATCTGGAAGTCTGTTTGTGTGCAATGGTGGAGCTGTCAGCTGGAAGAGTTCCAAGCAAACTGTGATAGCAGATTCCACCATGGAAGCAGAATATATAGCTGCATCAGAGGCTGCAAAGGAAGCATTCTGGTACAAGAAGTTTGCTGCAGAAATTGGAGTAATGCCATCAGATGCCATTCCTCTTTACTGCGACAACAATGGCGCCATAGCCCTTGCTAAGGAGCCGAGGTCTCACCAGAAGTCCAAGCACATTGAGCGGCGATATCATCTCATCCGCGATTACCTTGAGAAAGGTTACGTTGAGGTCAAGAGAGTCAACTCCGCAGATAATGTGGCAGACCCACTTACAAAGCCGTTGGGCCAGCAGAAGATCGAAGCCCACCTTGAGAAGATGGGACTTAGACTTGTAGCCAATTGGCTTTAGGACAAGTGGGAGATTGTTAGATATATGTGCCCTAGAAGCCAGAATTGGCTGACACTTGTAATACACTTCTAGGGGCAAAATTATAATTTTGACTATAATTAATAAAATGGGTTATTTTCTATCACATATGTGTATTTAGTGTCTGTGATACATCCTTTGAGTTAATGGTAATGATAATTCATATTTTCAAGAGTTGAAAATTTAAGACATGAATAATCATTATTAACTCATAAAATGCTCCCGACCATAGGATCATCACGAGGATGGTGATTGATCCGGAAGGTTGGTGTACGAATCGCTTCTCTTTAGTAGATGAGTCTTGAGTCTACGGTGTGGAGACACCGGAGCGAGAGTACAGGTACTCGTTAGAGAACGAGGGCACTGAGCGTGACCACCTCGAGTAGTCATTAGGGAAGTCTACCTTCTCGTCAATGACTGACTCGATGCTGCAGTAGTGTGTCTGGTTCTTTGACCTGAGATGCATCGGCAGTTCACCTTGAGGGTGTTATAGTTTGACTACACCATTACTCGGTCTCCTAGCCATATGGAACCCTGAGGTGTATGTTGGCTATAGCATGTTCATTGTAGGAACTGGATTGCATCAAGATGGAATCTATCTACCTCGGTGGTAGAGGAGCAGCCCTATGATGATCATGAGAATCAAGTCCAGAAGCCCATGGCCATGGCAGAGTGAAATAATAGAAAGAGTTTCTATTTAGATTTTCACATTGGACTCGAATCGAATGATTACATCATATGACAGAGACTAGGGTTTGACGAGTTCACCTTAACCCTAATCTGATCGGGGCTCAAGATAGAAGAACTTAATCACACAGGTAGCTGCACCAAGAGGTTCGCATTCAGCTCTGATGGGTTGCCACCATATACTGCTAGGTGTCACTGGTGGATTTTGGGAGCAATTAGAATGATTTAGATGATCGATCATTCTAGCTGTTCGAATCAGAAGAGTTCTGATCCATCGAAAGGAGTTTCGATGATGTCGATGATAGAGATCATGACATATCCCATTACCATACAGAACTGAACCTAACTGGGTCACACAAACAAGGGTTTGAATCTGGTGATCATCAATTGAACTGATCTAGTTCAATTGATCTGAATGAGATTCAATTAGGTTCAAGGAAATCGTGCTAGCACTCGATTGAACCTAACGTTCTTCTTTTACTATCATAAATAAGTTGTCCTGACTGAGCCAAAGGAGTTTGTGCTCAATCAGAGGCCTTCATATGGTCTGACTGGAGGTTGTCCAAGTCAGAATAAGGTTGTCTTATTTTGTAAGACATTACCTGCCATTTTTGGTCACCTGCCATTTCTTGTTCTTTGACTTTGGTCAAAAGTCTACCTTTGACTGGTCAAACGTTGACCATTGACCCTTTGACTTTTGACCACATGTCATGCACCTATTGGAGAGCTGGTGGGGGCCTGTCCCCCTGCCAGAACCTGGCAAGGAGAAGGGCGCACGCCAAGGGTGGCGTGAGCCCAAGTAGGAGGCGCCTAGGAGTCCTTGTTGGACAAGGACTCCACCTCCCTTTTGGATTCCAATCAGAGTTCTACTAAGAATCCAGTTTGACTGGTCTTAGGCACCCTCTAAGGAGGAATCCAGGGGTCTCTATTCCAACCAATCAGATTTAGATCTGATTTCACAAAGGGTTGTGATTGGTTGAGAGGAAGAGGAGTTG
Organism: Cocos nucifera; assembly: GCA_006176705.1. Classification (NCBI taxonomy): domain Eukaryota; kingdom Viridiplantae; phylum Streptophyta; class Magnoliopsida; order Arecales; family Arecaceae; genus Cocos; species Cocos nucifera. Next base: position 40,222 of record QRFJ01004146.1, on the reverse strand, counting down.
GATCACAAGCTTAGTCTATAAATAAGACCCTGCGCCCAACTCCTAATTCTAAGAATGCAATTCAATTGAGAAACCCCATGCCCCAAGGCTGCCTCTCCCCTCCTTCTCCATGCCATAGTCTCTTCTCCCCTTGCTCTCCACGTCCAAAAGGTTTTGGACTTTGGTTGGTGCGATTCAGATCAAGGAAAGGCGATCAAAAGCAAGAAGGCTGCGCTGCTGCAAAAGGACGACTGCAGATCTTCAAAAGAGTTTTGAAGATCCTCCAGATCTGATTTTTGGAGACGTGATAGAGAAGAAGAGGATCTCCAGATCCAACTCGAGTGGATACCGGTAGAGGCCAAGCGCTTGCGTGGCTAAGATCCAGAACCTTCCGCTGCAATCAGGATCATCTATAGGGTAATAGGATTACCCAAATCAGGTAAATTAAATTTGATTTAATTTATCTTATTTTATTTTATTTATTAAAATAATAAGAATCAGATCTAAGACATATCAAGATCTGATTGGGATCAAGAGAAAATTTTTGAAATATATCTCTTGATCTAATCAGATCTGGACGAACCTGGACCGGGAAATCAGGATTTCCCTTCAATGATATTAGATGCCCTAGGATAGAGATGGGGTTGGACCCAATAACTATTAGGTAAGGATCCTAATGATGGCTTTGGGCCTGCTGGTGTACAGTGGGTCTGACTTAACTAAGAAATATGCCAATAACTATTAGGTGAGGCAACAGGACTTAGAGACCGAACCAGTTGCATCTTGCTTAGTGTAGCAATGGACAAAGAGTTGTCCACTCATTGGTTTGTGTGTTACCAATAACTGTTAGGTGAGGTGCACATAAATCAATGGGATTATGGTACTCACTAAAAATTGATTATGTATGGATTTCCATTTTCTCCACCCAAGGAGTGTAGGAGATTCATAGAAATAGTGGGAGCCCTTGTTTGTTTTCTAAAGTCCCAATAACAAATATCTACAAGTTTAAAACATCTAATTAGAAATTGTTTCTCTCTGCAGTTAACCATGTCGAGTTCAAATCCATTAGCCCAAATCTTTGACACCAATAGGTTGACCAGAACTAATTATAAGGACTGACTCCAAAATTTGAGAATCGTTCTCAGTTTCAAGAAGCTGAACCATGTCCTCAACCAGGATGCACCTATATTGCCAGCTCGTCCATCCCCTGATCAATGAGCTGCACATAAGAAGTGGATGGATGAAGACAATAAGACGAAGTGCTATATTCTTGCATCCGTGTCCAATAATCTTTAGCAATAGCATGAAGACATGAGGACTGCCAGAGACATGCTGACTCACCTACAAGAGTTGTATGGTGAGCAGAGTCACATGGCTCACTTTGAGGTCTCTCAAAGACTTTTCAAAGCAAAGATGCATGATGGGCAATCCATCCATGATCATTGTTTGACAATGATCAAGGACATTAAGGAGCATCAGAAGCTAGGCATGAACATGGATAAAGAATTATAGGTAGATATGATCCTGTAATTCCTTTCTGATTCATATAGGCAGTTCATCATGAACTACCATATGAATAAGATTGATAGCTTTTTGCCTGAATTGCTGAACATGTTGGTAACAGTTGAGAGTACCTTGAAAGTTTCAAGAAGAACCATTCTAACTGTGGAGCAGGCTTCCTCCAAGAGAAAGTCTTCTTGGAAGAAGATGAAGAAGCCTACGAAGAAGCAAAAGACTGATAACAAACCCAAGAAGCAGGCTCTGAAGAAGACCAACGACAAAGGAAAATGTTTCAATTGTAATGTCGAAGGTCACTGGAAAAGAAACTATCCTGCGCCACTTTAAAGAACAAGAAGATGGACACGTCTTCTAGAGGTATGTCTAAGTTGCTCGTTATTGAAACTAATCTAATGATTTCCTCTTCTTCTAGTTGCATTCAAGATTCTGATTCTAATGCTCACTTGTGCACTTCCATGCAGGATCTGAAAGAAGTTAGAGGGCTAAGGAAAGGCGAGATTACTCTTTGGGTCGGCAATGGGATAAGAGTTGCTGCTATAGCCATTGGAATTTATCCTTTATGATTATCATTAGGAGTTAGTTTAATTTTAAAAGATTGTTATTATGTACTTAGAGCCAATAGAAACTTAGTTTCTATATCTATACTGGCACATGATAATTATGATTTTCATTTTAATAAAGACTTTTATGCAATTTATTTTGGAAATAAAATTATTGCATGTGCATTTTTAATTGATGAACTTTATCATTTGCATAAAAATATGAATATTAATATTAACGAGCAAATTATGAATACTGTAAGGTCTAAGAGACTTAGAGATAGGATTAGCCACAGATATCTCTGGCACCTCAAGCTAGGCTATATTGGAAAGGATAGACTTAACAAATAAGAGAAAGATGGCCTTCTTGGATCATTGACTTCTGAGTCTTATCCAATTTATGAGTCATGTCTTCAAGCAAAGATGGCTAAGCTACCCTTTGTAGGACATGAGAAAAGAGCCACTGGAATATTAGCCTTGGTACATACTGATATATATGGACCATTTGATGTACAGGCCAGAGGTGGCTATCTCTACTTCATAATCTTTATCGATGATTTCTCATGGTATGATTTTGTGTATTTGATGCATCATAAATTTGATGCATTTGAAAAGTTCAAAGAATTCAGATGTGAAGTAGAGAAGCAAATCGGAAAACCCATAAAGATTCTTCGATCAAATCAAAAAGGAGAATACCTTAGTGAAAAATTTTGGATCCATCTCAAGGATAACGGCATAGTCTCACAATGGACACCTCCAGAAATGCCTCAGCTCAATGGGATATCCAAAAGGAGGAATCAGATCCTATTAGTTATGATTGGGTCCATGATGAGCTTCATAGATCTTTCAATCTTTTCATGGGGACATGCGTTGCTTTCTACTATTCATCTATTAAATTGAGTTTCCTCTAAATCCATTCCTGCTACACCATATGAGTTATGGCATGGTAAGAAATCATCTCTTGGATATCTTAAAATTTGGGGATGTCCAGCTCATGTCAAACCACAACAAATGGACAAGTTGAAGGTTAGGTCACTTAGGGCTCATTTTATAGGATATCCTAAGAAATCTATGGAATACTATTTTTATCTTCCAGAGGATCACAATGTGATTGTGAGTCATCATGCCGTCTTCTTGGAAAAGAAGTTTATCCAAGATAGAGATAGTGGAAGGAAGATTAAGCTCGAAGAGAAAGTCTCTGAAGAGCGTCGAGTCCAAGAACCTGAACCCAATAATGAGCCAGTAAATTTAATACCACCTCCACCTCATAGATCAAATAGGATCTCCTGTCCTCTAGAAAGATAGTTAGATATACTTACGGAGGATCTAGAGGAAGTGTTTCTTATGGGAGATAGGAACATTAGGAATGATCCCAATGATAGGAAATATGCAGGATTTCATTCATAGATTTCAAAACTTTTTCAAAATATAGAGCAGCGGAAGACATAGATTAAACTATTTAATCTACAACATGAATGTAATCAAATTACAAAACCCTATATCAAGGATCTATAACATGTTATGATGTAAATATAAATCTGAAATTAAATTAATCATAAGTGGTATTGATCATATCAATGATCAATACCTAGATCAAGAATAATTCTAGATCTAATCCTAGATCACATCTAGGTCACCAAGAGATCAGATCTCTTAACTTTGCATGGATCAAAAACTCTGCGGTTGAATCCATTGTTGTCTTTAGAGCCACACAAGTGTCTGGCCTCTATAGGTGATCTACACGAACTTGCAACATAAATTGGAAGTTCGTCGAATGAAGATCCGCTCGAAGTGCTAGCTTCTTGCGGATCTCTCCTGATGGTTAATCAAATATATATCCTTCGGATCTCTTGGACACTCCAAGAGATGAAGAACATGAAAAGGAATAAGAAAGAAATCTAACCCTTCAATCTTCCATAAATTAGAAATAAATACATATGAAAAAATCCTAGGAGAAGATAAATCTTCTCCTTCAGGACGTCAATGGTTGATGTCCTGAAAACATCTATTATGCTAGGTTCAGAGGAGACCTTCTCCTATAAATTTTTTTCTAATTTTTTAGATATCACACTCTCAGATTTTTCTCATAAAAATCTCATAAATAAAATTGAGAAGAAGGGCTCTTAAAAAAACCCTAAGAGACGACCTTTTTCTCTTCTTCTTCTCGCATCAAGATTTGATCAGATCATGTCCAAAAATGATCACCATGCCCCAACATCTTAGAGCACAGATCCCATGCCCTCTTCCTCTCTCTCTCTCAGATATTTATTATATAAAAATCAAATAAAATAATGAAGAAGAAGATACTCAAAAGCAAATAAAGAGAAAATAATCTTCTCTTACCTTTGTGCCTTCATGACATCAATGATTGATGTCCAGATGAAGACCTTTTCTTTAAGAATCTTAGTGCCATCTTTTCTCAAGCCCTTTCTCTCTCTCTCTCTTATATTTTTATCATATAAAAATCATAAATAAAATTGGAAGATAGAAACATAAAAGAAAATTATAAGAGAAGACAATCTTCTCTTACCTTGTCTCTTCAAGACATCAACCTTTGATGTCTTAATTGAAGGCTCTTCTCCATGAATCTTAGCACCACAAATCTTTCACGCCTTCTTGTCCTTCTCCTCTAATTTTTTATGATTTTTTTAGGATTTTTCACATCCTCTATGGTCAAAGAAAGTGGCATCCCCTTTATATTGCAAAACTAGATCAAAACCTAGTCAAAGAAGGACTTCTATGGGTCATCCAACTCTTGGATGCCCCTCCCTTAATTTTTGGTGTGTAAAATAGAAAACCAGTGCCCTAAAGAAAAAGAGAAAGGGAAGAAATAATATTGGAGGCATGGGGAAAGTGGGTGCACAAGAGGAGGGAAGAGTTTAGGTCAAAGAGGACTCTTCCAAGTAGGAAACAATTTTCAACTTTCTTCTAATTTTGACCAAATCAAATTTAAATCCAATTCCTAAGATAATGGAGTGTGAAAAATTATTTCTTAGGTATGGAAATCATTAAAAAAAATTTAAAATTAAAATATGGCATGGGCTTTCTTGGGCACAAGTGCAAGAGAGAGTCCCAGTCCAACTGGGACTCCTCTTGTTTGATTAGATCAAAATTATTTTAAACTCAATTTAAATCTTATTTAAATTAGATTAAATATAAATTAATTAATAATAATCTTAGTTCAACTAGGAGTCTAATTAAATTAGATTAAATCAAGATTTAAATCTGATTTAAATCCTAAGTCAATCAGGTGCACCCAAGTCCTAATCAAACAAGAAATTGTTCTTTCCTTGCAATTGACTTATCCAATAAACTAATTAGACTTAATCTAATTAAATCCAAACTAATTCTAATTAAATCTAATTTAATTAGACTTGATCTCAGCCTGATTGCTCAATCAAATTGAGCCAATTAGCAATCCAATTGCTAATTGATCCTCCTGCAATACTTGCATTAGGTCAAACATCAATCACATTGAATATTTGACCTCAAAATGATTCTCAATCATCGATTAATCATCTGATCAGGTTACAAGCTCTAATGTGTGTAACCCCATAGGTTCAAATCTAAATCAGTAGTATAGAAACCAATTTCTGTATCAATCAAAGTTACCATCTAGCAATGATTTCTGAATCCGAATGTATGCAAAGCAACATTCTTAGAACCGTAGCCTATGGTTACCGTATAATTTATCCCTATGATCAATAATGCTCAAGAAGACTTCGAGTATGCTATCAAACACTCATACAAGTCATCTCTATAGTGTCTCAAAATTTTGCAAATCCCATAACATCTCACGAGGATTACTCAGGCCTAAATTTTGCTAAATTGAAACACAAAGAGATATTCTCTTCCTAAAGTTAATCAAGAGTGGTCAATCCCATCTTGACTCATACACTGACTCTACAAGTACTTGACTGTACCCAAAAACCTTTCGTCACCTGTATTAGAAATACAGACAGTCTAGCACCAAAGTACAGTGAGTTGCTCGTAAGTCACCATGGCGATCTCAGATCGGAGGGACACTATACCCATTGACCTTAGCTAGCTATTCTTGATAGTAGAGTGCTACATTGATCATATTTAGTGTAGATATACTCCTGCATCTCATCTGGATGTCATATCAATGTCTCCACACCACTTGGTTATGAGGACAACCAACGTATATGGCATATAGTGACCTACACTCGATAAGTTATCATCCTTGTTAATAACTTATCATTTGATCGTGAATAATTTAAGAACCATCTGATAAATCCTTCTTTATCGATTGATTATGGTTCTAAGGACTTCATCATAATTTGAGAGTTCATTTAAGAAAGATAGAACTTTTATAATGAAATAGCCAAATTATAATTATTATTAGATAATTCATATACTAATTTCAATCATCTATACTTAGATGATTGGCTTTAGGACATATTTTTCAATAACTTCCACTTGGACTAAAGCCAATCAGAACGATATCAAATATCCTATCTTCTACTTGAGTTCATAGAACTTCTTAGTTCCGAGGCCTTAGCAAATAGATCGATCAAGTTCTCCTTTTACATCGATCTTCTAAAGATCAACATCACTTAGATCAAATATCTAAGATGAAAATGATGCAGAATATGTTGGTCCTTTGGTTCTTTAGCCTGAGCTATGGCTCCAGTGCTACAATAGGACTGGACCATTGGTGGAGGGTGCCAGTCCTAACCTGCTAATGAACCTCAGTAACTACACAGCTTACATGGTAGCATCATATGCCACGATGTACTCTATATCACTAACTGAATAGACTAAAGTATCCTGCTTAGAACCTTTTCAGCAGATTGCTCCTACAATTAGGATATGAGTCGACATTCTCTTATTGTCATATTGTTCTGTCTGAAATCAAAACATCCATATATTTTAAGTCAATACTTTCATATTTGAGTCACTGGATCTTAGTATTTCTCAAATACTTAGGGATTGTCTATACAATCCTCCAATGGCTCTTACTTGAGTTAGACTGGTATCTGCTCACTACCTCTAATGAGTATACCATGTCTAATCTCGTACATGGATAAATAAGATGACAGCTAAACCTTTATTTCTTATAATGTTGGAATGTTATTTTGGATTAAGAGAATTTCATCCTCAAACATCACAAGAAATAACACTACAAAATATTTTGCCCAATAATAAGTGCAGGATTTGTCTTTGTTCATAACTAAGATATATGTTCAAAACGTATGTTTGAACTCTAAGATGATACTCAGATGGACTTTATAGGTCCTTACTTTTCCGTCTGCGCTACTCTGATCCTATTAAAAATTCATTCACACCTAATGAATTTTATCCCTTCAGGTGATCAACTAGTGTCCCTACACTATTAATTTTTATAGACTTCAATTTGGATCATATGGCTCCAAGCCACTTCTCAGAATCAGGCTGCTGCACTGTATCCTTATAGGTGATCGAATCCTTGTAGTTCTCATCAAGCTCAACATGATCGCCATCCTAGATCTAGACACTAAAGTATCTGTCCGACTAACATGATACTCTATCGGATCTCCTTAAAGGTGACACTTTAATGGGCTCCGAATTTGATCTGATCAAATTAGGTTCTGTAGGTTTATCAGATAACGTCGATTCTTTTCTACCAGTCAAACTTTTACAAGTTCAACTTGATAGGCATCATTTCTTCTCTAAGGAACTTCTTTTCAAAAGAAATGTCCTACTGCTGATGAACATCTGATGTTATTTAGCATAGCAAAATTAATAACCCTTAAATACTTATTGGACCAGAATCCAAATTTATTTGTATGCAAATATACGACGTAGGCTGATCAACTCCAAACCCAAAAGTGAAAGAGTCTAGGTCTATGCTTGGTCCATATCCCATATGGAGTCAATGCAATAGATTAACTTGATATAAATTTTTAGAGTAAAAAAAATAGTCGCAAGAGCACAACCCTACAATAGGCAAACAAGTATACCTTATTATGGATTGAACCATGTCTAACAAAGTTCAATTTCTCCTTTTAAATATACTATATTCTAAAAATAAATTCACTGAGAGAGAATCCTATTCTCTCCTAGATATGTCACAAACTCACTGGATAAGTATTTGCCTCATCGATCTTATCAAAGAGTTTTAATACCTTATCCAATTTATTTTTCTTTTTCATTATTGAATCGTTTGAACATTTCAAATGATTCATCCTAGACGTACCCATGCCCAGGTATGTCATCTGTAATGAAATATTAATGTCTTTCTTTGGCACTTAAGTTTAAGGTCCACATACATCACTATGTATGAGACTTAGAATTTTATTGGCTCCTTCACCTTTTTTAGTAAAAGATGACTTTGTCATCTTCCCAAAAAGACAAGATTCACAGACTATCAATGATTCACAATCATTGATATCAAGGTTTTCCTCTCAAGCTAATTTGTTTATCCTATTCTAGTCAATATGACTAAGCCTATAATGCCAAACATAGACATCCATGACATAATCTACCTAGGGTATGTACATTCCACTTACCTTAAGTCCCTGTAACGAATTGCATTAGACCACTGGTATCTAATACCCAGGTAGTTGAATTACATACGGAGAAGTTTTAAGGTGTTATCATATAATGTCTTTAATGAGCAACTTTTGCTTCTTTCTCTTGTTCAGCCTGTTGTGGTCAAGGGAAGCAAGGCAAATCTTCTTTCTATGACCTTGTTTCAGACATTAGAAGTATTATGCCTGATTTGGGTTAACCTTGGACTAATTATTTTGATTGAGCTCAAAAATCTCAATACGAATCCATTCGTACTGCTAAACCAATATTCATCTTTCGATACTGATTATCAAAGTTGGGTCCATAAGTCTTCACTGTCTAATAGTGATAGGAGCAATTAGGATTTAGCGTTGATAGAGAACAATGATCTATTGTATATGAATCATTTTAAGCCTAAAGATTTGGACTTTAGTCTAAAGGTTCTTCCACTATTTTATTTGAACCAACAGCCTCTACCTCCAATTCAATGAATTACTTTAATTCTCTAGTAGGTACTAGAATCCATATAGACTACACATGAGCCCAACTTTGGTTGGCCCACCCATGTACATCTAAGAGTAGGTTCATAATCAATTGTTTTTTCAAATAATTTTTAGTAATTTTAATTTTATCTCAGGCCTTGATCAGTTGGCTTTGGCCTTCTCAGAAAAGGTTCCAGTTAAGTCCAACGATTAACATGACTATACTTGGCGCATCCAACCAATGAATGATCAGGCCCAACTTTGATTGGCCAACCCAACCACCATTAGAGAGACACATTCAAGTCATCATATGATGGATGATAATTCTATTAGTCAACAAGTACTAGGCCTTTGGACCTCCAATGATTATTGAGTTAATGGACCCATTATCAAACACCTTAATGGGAGGCTATGACTCCATTATCCCCATAACTCTAGCATTTTAAGGACCTAATAATTTTAAAAAATTTAAATTATTAGTGATTTAAGGATAAAAAGGACATAGACCAATTTTCTCCCACTGACTTCACCAAGTCAAGTCCTTCTACTGACTTCGCAAATCACTAATGAGGACTAGGATCAATTACGGTCCATGGGCACCTAAATCAGTCTCACTGAATAAAATAAGTCTCACTAATTTTCTATGTGACATGGATTAGCATGAATCAATGAGCAACCTAATCAAAAACTTGATTAACCATATTGGCCAGATAAGTGAGATCAGTGGAAGGGTCTGCCAAGGCTTGCCTTAGACACCATCAGAAACGGCCAGGTAAGCAGGCTGTCAATTAAAAACCACTGGTCTGGGATGCCAGACTTATCTTAGATATCAATTAGTTTGTCAGTTTTGATTTGGTTTGCCTAAAGACTCAGGATCAACCACTGAGCCATGATCAGCATCCATTTGTTAGATGTATGTGAAGGAAAATTCTGATTTTTTGGATCAGGTTCGTTCAAATCTGATTGGATCGAGAGGCATATTTTAAAATTTTTCTCTTAGATCCTAATTAAATCTGACACTTTTCAGATCTAATTTTATGATCTGATAATTAAAAAAATTAAATTAAATTAATTTTAAATTAATTTTACTTTGATTTTGGGTAATCTGATTACCCATTAATGATCCTACCAAAGCCCTGAGGTTCTGGATCTAGCCACGCAAGCGCCTAATGTCTATCGGTATCCACTCGGACTGGATCTAGAGATCTTCTTCTTTTCTTTTTTTTCTCCAAAAATCAGATCTAGATCTGATTTGGAAGGTCTTTAAAACTTCTTCTAAAGATCATCCATCATCTCTGCAGCAGTGCTGCTTTCTTCCTTTTTCGTTAGTCCTTTCTTGCCTGACTCGCACTAATCTGAAGGCCCAACTTCCTTGGGCGTGGAGAGGAGAGAGAGAGCTAGATGGTGGCATGGAGAAGAGAGAGGGACAACCTTGGGGCATGGCTAAGAGGAGGAGAGCTTTAAAGTGGGTGCAGATAGGGTCTATTTTTAGACTTTACTGCACCATGCAATGCTGCATCATCCCGACCAATCACGTTGTTTCGTGCAATCAAATCTAAATCTGATTGTTGGGATGATATAACCTAATCCAATTAGATGAGTGACCCATAAGTTCATACTTAGATGGCGCCTAAGACTGATCAAAGTAGATACCCAAGGGCCACCTAAGTAGAAACCAAGAAGCAACCTGGAGTCCCATCCATATGGGACTCCAGCATCCCTATCCATGGGTGCATGCCATACTAGGCATGCACCTCTTTCTTTCCAATTTCCAAAGAGGAGACAAGCCCCTATCTGCTCTCCAATAAGTGCATGACATATGGGCAGATGTCCAAGGATCAAAGGTCAATGTTTGACCAAGTTAAAGTACAAGAATTAGTAGGTGTCAGAAAATGGCAAGTGTTGTCTCAAATTTATCTCATAAATTAAGACAACTCTTTTCTAACTTGCACAAGCTTCAATCAGACCAGGTAAGGTACCTGAGTGAGCACAAACTCATTTGGCTTAGTCGAGATAACTTTTATGATAGAAAAAGAAGAACGTTAGGCTCAATCATGTGCTAGCACGATTTTCTTGAACCTAATTAAATCTTATTCAAATCAATTGAACTAGATTAGTCCAATTGATGATATTCAGATCCAAATTCTTATTTTTGTGATCCAGTTAGGTTCAGTTCTGTATGGTAATGGGATATGTAATGATCTTCATCATCGACATCATTGAAACTTCTTTCGATGGATCAGAACTCTTCTGATTCAGACAACTTAGAATGATCGATCATCTAAATCATTCTAATTGCTCCCAAAATCCATCAGTGACACCTAGCAGTATATGATGGCAACCCATCAAAACTGAAAATGAACCTCTCGGTGCAGCTACTTGTGTGATTAAGTTCTTCTATCTTGAGTCCCGATCAGATTAGGGTTAAGGTGAACTCGTCAAACCCTAATTTCTTATCATATGATTTAATCATTCGAATTCAAGTCCGATGTGAAAATCTTAAATAGAAACTCTTTCTATTATTTCACTCTCTACCATGGCCATGGGCTTATGGACTTGATTCTCATGATCATCATAGGACTGCTCCTCTTCTACCGAGGTAGATAGATTCCATCTTGGTGCAATCCAATTCCTACAATGAACATGCTATAGCCAACATACACCTCAGGATTTCGAATGGCTAGGAGATCGAGTCATGGTATAGTCAAACTATAACACCCTCAAGGTGAACTACCGATGCACCTCAGGTCAAAGAACCAGACACACCACTGCAGCATCGAGTCAGTCATCGACGAGAAGGTAGACTTTCTTATGACTACTCGAGGTGGTCATGCTTAGTACCCTCGTTCTCTAACGAGTATCTGTACTCTCACTCTACTGTCTCTACACCATAGACTTAAGACTCATCTATTACAAAGAAGCGATTGTATACTAACCTTTCAGATCAATCACCATCCACATGATGATCCTACGGTCAGGAGCATTTTATGAGTTAATAAATGAATTAATTCATGTCTTAAATTTTCAACTCTTGAAAATATGAATTATCATTACCATTAACTCAAGGGATGTATCACAGACACTAAATACACATATGTGATAGAAAATAATCCATTTTATTATTTATAGTCAAAATTATAATTTTGCCCCTAGAAGTGTATTACAAGTGTCAGCCAATTCTGGCTTCTAGGGCACACATATCTAACAAACTCCCACTTGACCTAAAGTCAATTGGCTACAAATCTAAGCCCCATCTTCTCAAGAAGGGCTTCAATCTTTTGCTGGCCCAACGGCTTTGTAAGCAGGTCCGTTGCATTGTCTATGGAGTCGACTCTCTTGACCTCGACGTAACCCTTCTCGAGGTAATCACGGATGAGGTGGTATCGCCGCTCGATGTGCTTGGATTTTTGGTGAGACCTCGGCTCCTTAGCAAGGGCTATGGCACCATTGTTGTCGCAGTACAGAGGAATGGCATCTGATGGCATCACTCCAATTTCTATGGCAAACTTTTTGTACCAGAATGCCTCCTTTGCAGCTTCTGATGCAGCGATATATTCTGCTTCCATGGTGGAATCTGCTATCACTGTCTGCTTTGAAATTTTTTCAACTGATAGCTCCACCATTGCACACAAACAGACTTTCAGATGTCGACTTTCGATCATCTACATCGGACATAAAATCCGAGTCTATATACCCCTGGACTTGGAGTTCTCCATTACCAAAGACCAACAACATATCCTTAGTTCTTCTCAAGTACTTAAGGATACATTTCACAGAAGTCCAGTGTTCTTCACCTGGATTCGACTGATATCTGCTCGTGACACTCACAGCATGGGCTATATCAGGTCGTGTACATAACATGGCATACATGAGGCTCCCTATTGCTGAAGCATAAGGGATCTTGCTCATGCGTTCTATTTCCTCAGGTGTGCTAGGGCACATCTTCTTGGAAAGATGAATGCCATGTCTGAAGGGTACTAAACCCCTCTTAGAGTTTTCCATACTAAACCTCTTTAGTACTTCCTCTATGTACATCTTCTGTGAAAGTCCTAGCATCCTATTCGGTCTATCTCTATAGACCTTAATTCCTAGAATAAAGGATGCTTCTCCTAGGTCTTTCATGGAGAATTCTTTAGATAACCATATTTTAACTATGGTCAACATGGGAATATCATTCCGAATAAGGAGGATGTCATCCACGTACAATACGAGGAAGACAACAGCGCTCCCACTGACCTTTTTGAAGACACATGGCTCCTCCTCATTTTTGATGAAACCAAATATTTTGATCACATCATTAAAATGAGTATTCCAGCTCCGAGATGCTTGCTTAAGTCCATATATGGACCTTTGCAGCTTGCAAACCTTGTGATCATTATCACTGGATGTGAAACCTAGCGGCTGTTCCATATAGATATCTTCCTCAAGATATCCATTTAAGAATGCCATTTTCACGTCCATTTGCCATATTTCATAATCGAAATAGGCTGCAACAGCAAGCAATGTGCGGATGGATTTTAGCATAGCTACTGGAAAAAGGTATCCTGATAGTCAATGCCTTCACGTTGACTATAACCTTTTGCCACTAATCTAGCCTTTGAATGTCTCCACATTTCCATCTGCACCAATCTTTCTCTTGTAAGATCCATTTACACCCAATAGGTACTATACCTTCTGGTGGATCTACCAAGGTCCAGACTTGGTTTGAGTGCATCGAGTCAATTTCTGACTTCATTGCCTCTAACCATTTCTCGGAGTCGATATCTGATATCGCCTCATTATAGGTTTTGGGATCATCACCATGAACCCCATTACCTATGAGGAAACATTTTCTCTACATCCTCTGAAATAGTACCTAAGTACCTCTTCAGGGGGATGGAAAATCCTTTTCGATCTATGAGGTGGAGGAGGTAGTGTATGGATTGGCTTAACCTGATTTGGTTCCATTTGGTCCTTAGCTCGTTGCTCTTGTGAGACTTTCTCATCGAGCTTGATCTGCTTTTCCAATGCCGCTATCTTGAATAAACTATTTTTCAAGAAAGATGGCATGTCGACTCACAATCACATTGTGATCTTCTGGAATGTAGAAATAATATCCTAATGACTCTTTAGGATATCCTATGAATCGAGCTCTAAAGGACCTAAAGTCTAACTTGTCCGCTTGTTGTCTTTTGACATGAGCCGGACAACCCCAAATTCTGAGATGACTCAGACTTGGTTTCTTACCATGCCATATCTCATACGGTGTGGTAGGAATGGTTTTAGAAGGAACCCTATTCAGTAAGTATATTGCAGTTAACAAACAGTATCCCCAAAAAAAATCAGGAAGGTCTGTGAAGCTCATCATGGATCGGACCATATCTAATAGGGTCCGATTCCTCCATTCTGAAATCCCCATTGAGTTGAGGTGTTCCTGGTGGAGTCCATTGAGAGACTATGCCATTTTTCTTGAGATAGTCCAAAAATTTCTGACTAAGGTATTCACCTCCTCGATCTGATCGAAGAACCTTAATGGGTTTTCCAATTTGCTTTTCTACTTCATGTCTGAATTCTTTGAACTTTTCAAAAGCTTCAGACTTGTGTCTCATAAGATACACATACCCATACCTAGATAAATCATCGATAAAGGTTATGAAGTAGACAAAGTTGCCTCTAGCCGGCACATCAAATGGGCCGCACACATCAGTATGTACTAGGGCAAGAAGATCCATGGCCCTTTCCCCATGTCCTACAAAAGGAAGCTTAGTCATTTTGCCATGAAGATAGGATTCACAAATTGGATATGACTCAGAAGTCAATGGACTCAATAGCCCAGTTTTCTCCAATTTGTTAATCCTATCTTCTGCTATATGACCTAATCTTAGGTGCCATAGATACCTATCATTAGGACTATCCCTAGGATGTTTTGATTTTATGGCATTCACATTTTGCTCGAAGTTAAAAATAGATACATCAACATGTAACTGATAAAGATCGTTAATAAGAAAACCATTTGTAATTTTATTTCTTTCATAAAGAATGTTACAATGGTCCTTAAGAAAACTAATTACATAGCCTTCTAATGCAAGGCAAGAAATAGAAATCAAATTCCTGCTTCCTGTAGACACATAATAACAATCTTTTAATACTAAGTCTAAACCAGATGGTAGTCGAAGAGGGTATGTTTCCACGACCATGGTAGCAACCCTTGCTTCATTTTGGATACATAGAATCATCTCACCATCTCTCAACCTCCTGCTATCCTCAAGACCCAGCATAGAAGTGCACAAATGAGCACTAGAACCAAAGTCAAGCATCCAACTGGATGCAAAAGAAACCGTAAGGTTAGACTCAATAACGAGCATACCTCCAGAAGGACCAGCCTCCTACTTATTCTTTAGGGTGGTCAGGTATGTAGGATAGTTTCACTTCTAGTGGCCATCATTGTTGCAATGAAAATACTTTCCTTTGTCAGTGGCCTTCTTCAGCTCTGCCTTTTTCATCTTTCCTCCTTTCATCTTCTGCTTTTTCGCAGACTTCTTCTTCTTTTCAAAAGACTTTCTCTTGGAAGAAGTCCATTCTATAGCAAGCACTGAGCCTTTAGAATCTTTCATAGAAAGCCCAGCGGTAACCAGCATGTTCATAAGTTCGGCCAAGGAGTTTTGAAGTTTATGCATATGATAGTTTATGATGAAATGCCCATATGCATCAGTCAAGGATTGCAGAATTATATCATTCTGAGATCCAAGTCCAACTTCACTCCAAGCTTCTCAAGCTCTTTCAAGTTCTTGATCATCATCAGACAATGATCTTGGACTGACTGTCTATCACGCATCTTAGCCTTGAACAGTCATTTAGTGACTTGATACTTGGCTATGCGACTCTATTCACCAAACATCTCCTGTAGGTGAGCCAACATTTGGCGAGTAGTTCTGATATCTTCATGTTGGTGCTGAAGCTCATCGGACATCAAGCCCAACATGTAGTATCTCACCTTATTATCTTCCTCAGTCCACTTATCCAGAGATGCTCTCTGCTCAACGGATGGACGAGCTGGTAAGGTGGGAGGGTCCTGATCCAATACATGAGTTAACTTCTCAGAACCTAAAATAATTTTGAAGTTCTAGAGCCAATCCTTGTAATTTGGTCCGGTCAGTATATGGGTGTCTAAAATTCATGCTAGTGGGTTGGATGTAGACATTTTCCTATAGAGAGTCAAAATTTCTAGTTAGATATTGTAATTAAGACTTAACTAATTTATTTAGAGATTTTATTTTTAAACAAATTAGCTTCCACTATTTTCTCGAATTCCTACACTCCCTCTGTAGAGATGCAAAAATCTCTATGATTACTAATTTCTAGCGGATGGTGCAGTCCCACCAACTTACTCATCACCTCACCTAACAGTTATTGGTGATGGGTTAGCCAATGAGTGAACAACTCTTGTTCAATGATTCTCTAATCATGGTGCACCCAAACTTGGTCTCTAATTCATGAATCTCACCATGTCCAGAATATTGATCCACTCCTTAGTTAAGTCAGACCCACCATTTGCATAGATTGGATTCCTAATTGGGTCTCTCACCGTATCCAAAATATTGAGCCCAATCCATCCTCCAGCCATAGCATCCAATGCCTAATAGACATGGTTGCATCTTTCCGATGCAACTGAGCCACTGTAATCAATCGAGAACAATCAACCTTGGGAAGGGCCCGCACATCTACAATGGTGGAAGATCTTAGACTTAATCTTTTCTTAGGAAGTTTTGATTTAGGTCTCATTAAACTAGACTTGACATAGTCATAACTATTATGACTAACCTAGTGGCATGGGTTAGCTCGGATTATTGACCACCTCAGATCAGAACTGAGTCAACAAACATGGCCAGGTAAGTGAGACCGGTGGAAGGGATATGCCATTAACTCGATAAGAAAGCATTCGAGTCGAGTAGCTCTCCAATTAAAAATCAGTCGGTCGTATCTGCCATACTTACCTTAGACACCAAATTATTGAGCCAGAACCAATCGGTTAGCCTATAATCCAGACTCTAA
>QRFJ01004146.1:0-22160 GCA_006176705.1 Cocos nucifera | reverse complement strand
CTTGACCAATTTGTTTAGGGATTTTATTTTTAAACAAATTAGCTCCCACTATTTTCTCGGATCCCTACACTCCCTTTGTAGAGATGCGAAAATCTCCGTGATTGATGATTTCTAGTGGGTGGTGCGGTCTCACCAACTGACTCATCACCTCACCTAACAGTTATTGGTGATGGGTTAGCCAATGAGTGAACAACTCTTGTTCAATGATTCTCTATCATGGTGCACCCAAACTTGGTCTCTAATTCATGAATCTCACCGTATCCGGAATATTGATCCACTCCTTAGTTAAGTCAGACCCACCATTTGCATAGACTGGGTCCTAATTGGGTCTCTCACCGTATCCGAAATATTGAGCCCAACTCATCCTCCAGCCCATAGCATCCAATGCCTAATAGACATGGTTGCGTCTTTCCGGTGCAACTGAGCCACTGTATCCAGCCGAGAACAATCAACCCCGGGAAGGGCCCGCACATCTACAATGGTGGAAGACCTCAGACTTAATCTTTTCTTAGGGAGAATTGATTCAGGTCTCATTAAACTAGACTTGGCTTAGTCATAACAATTATGACTAACCTAGTGGCATGGGTTAGCTCGGATTATTGACCACCTCAGATCAGAACTGTGTCAACAGATATGGCCAGGTAAGTGAGACCGGTGGAAGGAATATGCCGTTAACTCGCACAAGAATGCATTCAGGTCGAGTAGCTTCCAATTAAAAACCAGTCGATCGTCTATGCCAAACTTACCTTAGACACCAAATTGTTGAGTCAGAACCAATTGGGTTAGCCTACAATCCAGACTCTAACCTCTGAGCCTAATTAGGTCTTGCTTGATCGTGACTCGATCTTGACCCAGACTTAATCCTATTAGGCTGGTCAATTTAAGCATTGTTGATCCCATCTAACCAACTCTTGATTCGGTTTGATCAACCGCTTAGACCTAATTGAGCTACCCAAGCCCGAACCCAGTATTATGAATATGTCTTAGATCTGAAATTCTCAATTTTAGACCTAATTAATATTCCATAAACTTAATTCTTAATTAAGTTGGGTTCATAAACAAAATATGCACAATAAATCCTAGGGTTTCAGGATCTAGGGTTTTGCAGAAAGTAAGTTTTGGGTTTCTGATTAAGGACGAACACGCAGCACCCCTACACATCATAAGAACACCCCATCGAATGGGAAGAGAGGGCCTTTAAACCCTTCTTCGTTCTTATGACCGGACGGCCAAGAGGAACGCCTTAATCAGGAACATTCAATACTACAAAACAATATCAGATCTATATCATATATCTCATATATAAAGTAGATCTAATCATGGCATATTTTGCATACATCTCATGTATCATAATCATGCATGTTTTCAGATCTAAATTATCACATAATAATCTAAAAAATTAGATTTAAATTGATCTAATCAAAATAAATTCTAATCTAGACAATTATGTAGAACTATTCTACAACTAGTCTAGTCATGCATCTATCATATCTCATATGATATTTAAAATTAAATAATTTTTATTTACTGTTTATCAGATGTTATTATAACACTTATAATATCAAAAAATAGAAAATAAGAAGATCTAAAATATGATTTAATCATATTAAATCAAAGACATGCAAAACTATTCTATAGAACTATTCTATTCTAGAACTAGTCATGCATATCTTCATGTTCTTAGATCCAAATCATTTAATTTTAATTTTTCTGATTTCAGATCTGATCACATCTCATGTGACATCTGAAATCACTTTATTTTTTAATTAAAATAAAATTAAAATTAGATCTAAACAATTTTAGAACCATGGCTCTGATACCAGTTGAAGGGAAATCCTGATTTCCCGGTCCAGGTTCGTCCAGATCTGATTAGATCAAGAGATATATTTCAAAAATTTTCTCTTGATCTCAATCAGATCTTGATATATTTCAGATATAATTATTATTATTTTAATAAATAAAATAAAATAAGATAAATTAAATCAAATTCAATTTACCTGATTTGGGTAATCCTATTACCCTGTAGATGATCCTGATTGCAGCGAAAGGTTCTGGATCTTAGCCACGCAAGCGCCTGGCCTCTACCGATATCCACTCGGATTGGATCTGGAGATCCTCTTCTTCTCTATCACACCTCCAAAAATCAGATCTGGATCTGATCTGGAGGATCTTCAAAACTCTTTTGAAGATCTGCAGTCATCCTTTTGCAGCAGTGCAGCCTTCTTGCTTTTGATCGCCTTTCCTTGATCTGAATCGCACCAAACTAAGTCCAAAACACTTTTGGACGTGGAGAGCAAGGGGAGAAGAGACTATGGCATGGAGAAGGAGGGGAGAGGCAGCCTTGGGGCGTGGGAAATCTCTATTTTTCACTTAGAATTAGGGTTGGGCGCAGGGTCTTATTTATAGACCTCTTGTGATCCAACTCCTCTTCCTCTCAACCAATCACAACCCTTTGTGAAATCAGATCTAAATCTGATTGGTTGGAATAGAGACCCCTGGATTCCTCCTTAGAGGGCGCCTAAGACCAGTCAAACTGGATTCTTAGTAGAACTCTTGATTGGAATCCAAAAGGGAGGTGGAGTCCTTGTCCAACAAGGACTCCTAGGCGCCTCCTACTTGGGCTCACGCCACCCTTGGCGTGCGCCCTTCTCCTTTCTAGGTTCTGGCAGGGGGATAGGCCCCCACCAGCTCTCCAATAGGTGCATGACATGTGGTCAAAAGTCAAAGGGTGAATGGTCAACGATTGACCAGTCAAAGGTAGACTTTTGACCAAAGTCAAAGAACAAGAAATGGCAGGTGACCAAAAATGACAGGTAATGTCTTACAAATAAGACAACCTATTCTGACTTGGACAACCTCCAGTCAGACCATATGAAGGCCTCTGATTGAGCACAAACTCCTTTGGCTCAGTCAGGACAACTTATTTGTGATAGTAAAAGAAGAACGTTAGGTTCAATCGAGTGCTAGCACGATTTCCTTGAACCTAATTGAATCTCATTCAGATCAATTGAACTAGATCAGTTCAATTGATGATCACCAGATTCAAATCTTTGTTTGTGTGACCCAGTTAGGTTCAGTTCTGTATGGTAATGGGATATGTCATGATCTCTATCATAGACATCATCGAAACTCCTTTCGATGGATCAGAACTCTTCTGATTCGAACAGCTAGAATGATCGTTCATCTAAATCATTCTAATTGCTCCCAAAATCCACCAGTGACACCTAGCAGTATATGGTGGCAACCCATCAGAGCTGAATGCGAACCTCTTGGTGCAGCTACCTGTGTGATTCAATTCTTCTATCTTGAGCCCCGATCAGATTAGGGTTAAGGTGAACTCGTCAAACCCTAGTCTCTGTCATATGATGTAATCATTCGATTCGAGTCCAATGTGAAAATCTAAATAGAAACTCTTTCTATTATTTCACTCTACCATGGCCATGGATTTCTGGACTTGATTCTTATGATCATCATAGGGCTACTCCTCTACCACCGAGGTAGATAGATCCCATCTTGATGCAATCCAGTTCCTATAATGAACATGCTATAGCCAACATACACCTCAAGGTTCCATATGGCTAGGAGACCGAGTAATGGTGTAGTCAAACTATAACACCCTCAAGGTGAATTGCCGATGCATCTCAGGTCAAAGAACCAGACACACTACTGCAGCATCGAGTCAGTCATTGACGAGAAGGTAGACTCCCTAATGACTACTCGAGGTGGTCACGCTCAGTGCCCTCGTTCTCTAACGAGTACCTGTACTCTCGCTCCAGTGTCTCCACACCGTAGACTCAAGACTCATCTACTAAAGAGAAGCGATCGTACACCAACCTTCTGGATCAATCACCATCCTCGTGATGATCCTATGGTCGGGAGCTGTTTATGAGTTAATAATGATTATTCATATCTTAAATTTTCAACTCTTGAAAATATGAATTATCATTACCATTAACTCAAAGGATGTATCACAGACACTAAATACACATGTGTGATAGAAAATAACCCATTTTATAAATTATAGTCAAAATTATAATTTTGCCCCTAGAAGTGTATTACAAGTGTCAGCCAATTCTGGCTTCTAGGGCACATATATCTAACAGTAAAATGACCTAGGGATAGTCCAAATGATAGGTATCTATGGCACCTAAGGCTAGGTCATATAGCAGAATATAGGGTTAACAAATTGGAGTAAATTAGGCTATTAAGTTTGTTGACTTTCGAGTCATATCCAATTTATGAATCATGTCTTCATGGAAAAATGACTAAGCTCCCTTTTATGGGACATGGGAAAAGGGCCATAGATCTACTTGTTCTAGTACATACTGATGTGTGCGATCGATCTGATGTGGCGACTAGAGGCAACTTTGTCTACTTCATAATCTTTATCGATGATTTATCCCGATATGGGTACGTGTATCTTATGAGACATAAGTCTGAAGCTTTTGAAAAGTTCAAGAAATTCAAATATGAAGTAGAAAAGCAAACTGAAAAATCCATTAAGGTTCTTCGATCAGATCGAGGAGGTGAATACCTTAGTCAGGAATTTCTTGACTATCTCAAGCAAAAAGGCATAATCTCTTAATGGACTCCACCTAAAATACCTCAACTCAATGGGATTTCAGAATGGAGGAATCGGTCCCTATTAGATATGGTTTGATCCATGATGAGCTTCACAGACCTTCCTAATTTTTTTTGGAGACATAGTCTATTAACTACTATATATTTACTGAATAGGATTCCTTCTAAAATCGTTCCTACCACACCGTATGAAATATGGCACGGTAAGAAATCAAGTCTGAGTCATCTCAGAATTTGGGGTTATCCGACTCATGTCAAAAGACAACAAGTGGATAAGTTAGATTTTAGGTCCTTTAGAGCTTGATTTATAGGATATCCTAAAGAGTCATTAGGATATTATTTCTACATTCCAGAAGACTGCAATGTGATTGTGAGTCGGCTTGCCATTTTTCTTGAAAAATAGTTTATTCAAGATAGCGGCATTGGAAAGTAGATCAATCTCCAGAAAAAAGCCTCATAAGAGCAACGAGCTAAGGATCCTGTGGAACCAAATCAGGTTGAGCCAAAACAATCACTACCTCCTCCACCTTGTAGATCGGAAATGATTTTTCATCCTCCTAAGAGGTACCTAAGTACTATCTTAGAGGAAGTAGAGAAAATATTCTTCATAGGTAATGGAATTCATGGTGATGATCCCAAAACCAATGATGAGGCAATATCAGATATCGACTTTGAGAAATGGTTAGAGATAATGAAGTCAGAAATTGACTCAATGCACTCAAACTAAGTCTGAATCTTGGTAGATTCACCAAAAGGTATAGTACCTATTTGGTGTAAATGGATCCACAAGAAAAAGATTGATGCAGATAGAAATATGGAGACATTCAAAGCTAGATTTGTGGCAAAAGGATATAGTCAGCACGAAGGCATTGACTATCAGGATACATTTTCGCCAGTAGCTATGCTAAAGTCCATCCGCACATTGCTTGCTGTTGCAGTCTATTTCAATTATTAAATATGATAAATGGATATGAAAATGGCATTCTTAAATGGATACCTTGAGGAAGATATCTATATGGAATAGCCGCTAGATTTCACATCCGATGATGTTGATCACAAAGTATGCAAGTTGCAAAGATCCATATATGGACTTAAGTAAGCATCTCGGAGCTGGAATACTCGATTTAATGATGTGATCAAATTATTTAGTTTCATCAAAAATGAGGAGGAACCATGTGTCTTCAAAAAGGTCAGTGGGGGCGCTATTGTCTTCCTCATACTGTACGTGGATGATATCTTTCTTATTGGAAATGATATTCCCATGTTGACCATAGTTAAAATATGGTTATCTAAAGAATTCTCCATGAAAGACCTAGGAGAAGCATCCTTCATTCTAGAAATTAAGGTCTATAGAAATAGACCGAATAGGATGCTAGGTCTTTCATAGAAGATGTACATAGAGAAAGTGCTAAAGAGGTATAGCATGAAAAACTCTAAGAGAGATTTGGTACCCTTCAGACATGGCATTAACCTCTCCAAGAAGATGTGCCCTAGCACACCTGAGGAAATAGAACGCATGAGCAAGATCTCTTATGCTTCAGCAATACGGAGCCTCATGTATGCCATGTTATGTACACGACCTAATATAGCCCATGCTGTGAGTGTCATGAGTAGATATCAGTCGAATCCAAGAGAAGAATACTGGACTTCTGTGAAATGTATCCTTAAGTACTTGAGAAGAACTAAGGATATGTTGTTGATTTTTGGTAATGGAGAACTCCAAGTCCAGGGGTATATAGACTCAGATTTTATGTCCGATATAGATGATTGAATGTCAACATCTGGGAGTCTGTTTGTGTGTAATGGTGGTGCTATCAGTTGAAAAAGTTTCAAGCAGATAGTGATAGCAGATTCCACCATAAAAGTAGAATACATCGCTATGTTAAAAGCTGCAAAGGAGGCATTTTGGTACAAAAAATTTACCACAGAGATCGGAGTAATGCCATCAGATGTCATTCCTCTGTATTGTGATAACAATGGTGCCATAGCCCTTGCTAAAGAGCTGAGGTCTCACCAGAAATCCAAGTACATCGAGCGGCGATACCACCTCATCTATGATTACCTTGAGAAGAATTATGTCAAGGTCAAGAGAGTCAACTCCGTAGATAATATGGCAAACCCACTCACAAAACCATTAGGCCAGCAGAAGATCGAAACCCACCTTGAGATGATGGGACTTAGATTTGTAGCTAATTGGCTTTAGGTCAAGTGGAAGTTTGTTAGATATGTGTGCCCTAAATGCCAGAATTGGCTAACACTTGTAATACATATCTAAGGACAAAATTATAATTTTAACTATAAATAATAAAATGGATTATTTTCTATCATAGTGTGTATTTGAAAGTGTCTGTGATACATCCCTTGAGTTAATGATAATGATAGTTCATATTTTTAAGAGTTGAAAATTTAAGACATGAATTTTTATTATTAACTCATAAAATACTTCCGATCATAGGATCATCATAAGGATGGTGATTGATCCAGAAGGTTAGTATACGATCACTTCTATAGGATAGATGAGTCTTAAGTCTGCAGTGTAGAGACACTGAAGCGAGAGTATAGGTACTCATTAGAGAACGAGGGTACTAAGCGTGACCACCTCGAACAATCATCAGGAAGTCTACCTTCTCGTCAATGACTGGCTTAAAGCTGCAGTGGTGTGTCTGATTCTTTGACCTGAGGTGCATCAGCAGTTCACCTTGAGGGCATTATAGTTTGACTACACCATAACTCGATCTCCTAGCCATTCGAAACCTTGAGGTGTATGTTGGCTATAGCATGTTCATTGTAGGAATTGGATTGCACCAATAAGGGATCTATCTACCTCGATAGATGAGAAGCAGCCCTATGATGATCATGAGAATCAAGTCCATAAGCACATGGCCATGGCAGAGTGAATAATAGAAAGTGTTTCTATTAGTATTTTCACATTGGACTTGAATCGAATGATTAATTTATATGATGGAAATTAGTGTTTGAAGAAATCACCTTAACCCTAAACCGATCGGGGCTCAAGATGGAAGAACTTAATCACACAGGTAACTACATCGAGAGGTTCATTTTTAGTTCTGATGGGTTGCCACCATTTGCTGCTAGGTGTCACTGGTGGATTTTGGGAGCAATTAGAATGATTTGGATGATCGATCATATTAATTATCTGAATCAGAAAAGTTCTGATCCATCGAAAGGTGTTTCAATGATATCGATGATAGAGATCATGACATATCCCATTACCATACAGAACTGAACCTAACTGGGTTACACAAATAAGGGTTTGGATCTGGATATCATCAATTGAACTAACCTAGTTCAATTGATTTGAATAAGATTCAATTAGGTTCAAAAAAATCGTGCTAGCACACGATTGAGCCGAATGTTCTCCTTCAACAATCATTAAGAGTTGTCTAAACTGAGCCAAATATATTTGGGCTCACTCAGAAACCTTTACTTGGTTTGACTAGAACTTGTCCAGGTCAGAAAAGAATTATCTTAATTTATAAGATAAATTTGAGACAACATCTACCATTTTTCATTACCTGCTAAATCTTGTCTTTGGACTTTGGTCAAATGTTGACCTTTCATACTTAGACAAATGTCCATGTTTCATGCACCCATAGGAGAGAACTTTGACCCTTGTCCACCTACTAAATAGTAGAAAAGCATGGGGCACATGCCTAGGGAGGCATGCACCCAAAGTGGATAAGGATTGGAGTCCCATACAGATGGGACTCTAGTTGCTTCATGCATTCAACTTGGGTGGCGCCAAAGAGTCATCTTTGACCAGTCTTGGCGCCACCTAAGGAGGTTTGTGAGGGACTCTAATCTGATTGGATCAGATGATGTCATCCCATCAATCAAATTCAGATCTAATTGTATGAAGAGCCATGATTGGTAGGGATGATGTGGCACTGCATGGCGCGGCAGGGATGATGTGGCACTGAATGGCGTAGGGTCTATATAAACCCTATCTGCACCTAGGATTTTGATGCTCTACCTTTTGCCCATGCCACAAGGCTTCTCTCCCTCCCTCTTCATGCCATCTTCAGATCCTCTCTCTTCTCTCCATGCCCAAGAAGCTTTGGGCTCAAGTTTGGTGTGATCCAAGCAAGAGAAAGGCGATAAGAAAGAAGAAGGTAGCACTGCTACAAGAGACAACATCCGATCTCCAAAAGATATTTTGAAGACCTTCAAGATCAAATCCAGATCTAATCTTTGGAGTATTGATTAAGAAGGAGAAGATCTCTAGATCCTGTCTAAGTAGATATCGGTAGAGGCCAGACGCTTGCATGACTACATCCAGAACCTCAGACAAACATTAGGATCATCACAGGATAATAAGATTATCCATAATAAGGTACAATTAAATTAGATTTAATTTATTTTATTTTTATTTTTATTTTTATTTTATCAGATCAATAAAATCAGATTTGAAGAGTCTTAGATCTAATTTGGATCTAAGAGAAAATTTTTTGAAATATTCCTCTTGGTCAAATCAAATCTGAATGAATCTGACCCAGGAAATGGGGTTTTTCCTTCAATATTCATCATATTCTCTAAATGATCCTTTCCATAAAGTGGTAAATATGCTACTAAAATTTGGACACTTCACATAATCTTCTTTAATCTCATCAAAACTAACAACCTCTATACTAACAATGGACAATGATAGGAGCACGATATTGTCGTTAAGACACCGTGTTTATCAATTTAAATCCAACTTTTTACTTTTTTTAAATTAATTAAAAAAATATAAATAGAGTAGTAAGTCGGGTCGAATCCACAGAGAGGCAATGATTTATTTCTAAAATCTTTGATTTTTATATTTTTTTTATTACTATTATTATTTTTTTTTTAGAGAATAGAAAAGAAGAGTTTTTGAAAATTAAAGTTAAAAAAAAATAGATTTATAAATAAAAATAGAATTATGTAGAAATAAATTTGATACTAAGATCTATTATTTAGATCTTAGCAACTACTTGCAATGAAATTAAAAAGCAATAAGAAACAATTAATTTAAAGAACTAGAATTAAAAAGAATAATCAAACTTTCTTTCTTAAATTTAAAACTCAGATGCAAAATTTCAATACAAGAAATTAAAAAAATTAAGAATTTTAATACAAGAAATTAAAGAAAGAGAAAACTAGATTGGAGATCGTAGATCAGCGTAGGCGTGGAGATGGCGCAGAAGACCGGCTCTTCTTCTCAGCACTGTAGCTTCGAAGCAACCTTCTATCCAGAGCTTGGCTTCCATCCTGTACTTTAGCTTTTCTTCCACCTCCTTCCTTTTTTCAAGAGGCTTAGAGTCCATTTTATAGAGCTAAGGGGGTTGGATCTTTATTTTTGAAGGCAATGTGGGACTAATGGCCTTTGCAATCGTCAAAATATAAAAGAATTTGAGTAAAATTTGAATCAAAATAGCTCTGATACATCTCTGATAAATCTGATAAAATCCAGCCGTTCAACAGGAATCTATCGATCCAAAAATCATTAAAATCAGATGCGTATTGGCCCAGATCAAGTCGGATTAATTTCTGGCCGTTGGATCGCGCTTGATGGAGGAAATCTGGCCGCAAATCATGCGCCTGAGAGTTTGATCGTCGTCGGGAGCTTTCTGGACCATCGGATCGTCGCCTGGATTGAGCGCTGCCATCTGATAGTGATCCGCGTGATGTCTACAGCTGAATTAAATTCGGAAGCAACCACAGCCGTCCGATCCTGACCGCAGACAACCACAGCCGTCCGATCGCGCAATCACTGTTCCCATGGACCGCATGGACCGATCGCACCACACATCGCAACCAATCAGCACCTCTGTTGTCGAGCGAAAAAGACTAAATTACCCTTGTGAGCCACGATAAATTTTTGTAGAACCTTTAGGAGTCTAGGTCCACCACGTGGCAAGCTCTGATTCGTCGGATTTCTGCTGAGCTGGCGGTCCACGCCTGGATCGTGGACTGGCTGATGGCTTCAACGACTGAGTCAGCTTGATGGCTTGGCTTGGCTTGATGGCTCGACTTACGGAGTCGGCTGAGCCATTTTCTTTTTTATTTAATTTTTATTTATTTTATATCTTTAAAAATTTATATCTTTTCCATTTTAGCTCCGTTTTACTTGAAATTTATTTCGTTATGATCAAAAAAATGATCTCTTTCCATTGATAATAAAATTTTATTTTATAATTTTTATTATTTTTTAATTATTTTTTAATTAATTTTTTAATTAATAAAAATATGAATTTTTCAAAAATTATATATAAATTGATTAATAATTCTTAAAAATTAATATAAATTAATTAATAAATTAATACTTTTTATTGGTGAATTTATGATGCTTATCACACCCCCCAACTTAAGCTTTGCTCATCCTCGAGTAAAGAAAGAATTTAGTTTAGATCAATTACCATATTTTGTTGAGATCCTCCTTCACAAGAATAAATCTAGGATTTAAGATCAAAAGTTTAGAATAGTATCACTAACTAAGTATTGAGTTTCAGAAGTAAATTTCATGGCAGATTAATCAAAAACTTTCTTAGAGTTCATCTAAAGATTTTCAGCACTTTGGTTTCGTGAATACTAACTTAGCATTTGGGTGTTGATTCAAAGGGCAAATGAATCTTCTTTTTATCACCTATTTTGGTTAGTTTTATATACTTCCCAAGTTAAGTGCATGAATTAAGGTAGCTTTCACACTATTTTTTTTTTTTTTTTTTTTTTTTTTAGAAAGTTGTGCTGAGCATCCTGTTCCCTTCACCATTTGATGTGAACTCTTTCTTAGGTGCTTCTAGTAGGACAATCCACATAATTATATTTTACACTTTTTTATTTAAGTAGGTAGCTCTTTCCTTAAATTCAAATTTCGAAGTATATATAAACCATCAATTTTTAGTGATAATTGAATCCTCAATTTAGCCTTATAATCAAACACCTGCTGTGCTTCATTAGTGTGCATGTGCAAGTTAGAAGTGCTTGTTAGCCTTTAAATGACCTAAGTAGGTTGCTAATGGTCTGACCAAGTAATCTGCTTCTTGACTTGCTACCATTATTAGTTAATACTTTCTAACTTTATTACTTTTCCTAGTTTATTTTGCTTAAGATTCTCTTTCCCAAAATATGGTTTGTTCCAAAAATTTTCAAAATTTTTTTTTTAAATAGTTTTATTATTATTATATATATTATTTATTTATTATTTTTATTTTATTTAATTTATTTTATTAATTAATTTTAATATTTTTTTATTTTATTATTATTATTAATTTTTATTTTTATTGATTTATTTATTTATTTATTTTATTTTTTTTTTACTTTTTACCCCCAACTGAATTGACATTGTCCTCAATGGAAGGGAAAATAAATAGAGTGTAAATTATGTTTATTTATTTAGCATGGGTCTTGAAGCTTATGATCCTTCTCCCGCTTTTTGGTTCTCCAACTTAGCCTAAAAGAGAAAAAACTAAAAAGAATAAATTAGATTCAAGAAGTATTGGGTTGCCTCCCAATAAGCGCTAAGTTTATTGTCTTCAGCCAGACAAAATGCAGTTTAATTCATTATGGTTCTATTAATTGTACTTGGTCAATGTTTCGATTTAATGATATCCCTTCGATATATGGTTTAAGTCCTTTGGCCATTTACCTTAAAAAAATTTTTAGTCCTGGGATCATAGAGTTTGATTGCACCATGTGGGAATACATGATTAACTATGTAAGGTCCATCCCATCTGGATTTTAATTTTCAGAAAAATAATCGAAGCCTTGAGTTAAATAACCAGACTTGTTGATTTGGTTCAAAGGTTTTCCTTGAAATATGTTTATCATGGAAGGCTTTCATTTTCTCCTTATAGATTTTTGAATTTTTCATAAGCTTCTTGCCTTAATTCTTCTAATTCACTCAATTGTAACATCCGATTGGAACCAGCTTGATTTAAATTAAAATTTAATTATTTTATTGCCCAATATGCTTTATGTTCAAGTTCTACCAGAAGGTGACATGCTTTTCCATAGATTAATCTATAGGGAGACATTCCAATAGGGGTTTTATAAGCTGTCCTATAGGCCCATAATGCATCATCTAATCAATCTGACCAATCTTTTCGATCAGGCCTAATAGTCTTTTGTAAGATATTCTTAATTTTCCTATTAGATACTTCTACCTGACCACTGGTTTGCGGATGGTATGGTGTAGCTATCTTATGTGTCACCCCATATTTTTGTAATAAAGTTTGAAATTGATGATTTGTAAAATGGGTACAACCATCGCTAATGATTGGACGTGGAAATCCGAACCTAAAAAAGATATTCCTCTGAATAAATTTTAAGACTACTTAATGATCATTGGTTCGTGTTGCTTATTGCTTCAATCCATTTAGAAACATAATCGACAGCTACCAAAATGTATTCAAATCCATTGGAAGGTGGAAAAGGTCCCATAAAATCAATTCCCCATACATCAAAAATTTCTACTACTAAGATGGGGTTTAAAGGCATCATGTCTTTTTTTGAAATATTCCCTAAGGCTTGACACTTAAGACACTCCTGACTAAAAGTATGGGCATCCTTAAATAATGTTGGCCAATAAAAACCACTCTGCAATACTTTGGCCACAGTTTTTCATCCAAAAAAATGTCCTCCACGCAAGCAAGGGTATGACAAAATTGTAAGATACTCCATTGTTCAGATTCAGGAACACATCTACGAATGATTTGATCAGCACAAATTCTAAAAAGCTTAGGATCTTCCCAAAAATAATATTTGATTTGAGCAAAGAATCGATCCTTTTCATTCTTAGACCAGCCATTAGGAATTTATCCTACGACTAAGTAATTGACAATATCTGCAAACCAAGGAGCCCTTGTATGTGAAATTGTTAATAATTGTTCATCTAGAAAAGATTTTCTGATTGATACAGGTTCACTATCTTTAACTAGGATCCTAGATAGATGGTCTGCTATAATGTTTTTAGATCCCTTCTTATCTCGATTTCAATATCAAATTCTTGTAGTAGTAAGATCCATCTAATTAATCAGGGTTTAGCATCTTTCTTTGAGAGCAGGTATCTCAAGGTTGAATGATCTGAGTAAATTATGATTTTTGATCCTAATAGATATGATCTAAACTTTTCTAGGGCAAACACAATGTCTAGCAATGCTTTTTCAATGGTGGTATAATTCATTTGTGCTTCATTCAGAGTTCTACTGGCATAATAGATCACTACAGGACATTTGTTTATCCTTTGGCCCAGGACAGCTCCTATGGCAAAGTCTGAGGCATCACACATAATTTCAAAAGATAGTGACCAATTAGGAGGTTGTATGATTGGAGCTTTGGTCACAGCTTCTTTTAAGATTTCATAAGCTTTAAGACAATTTTCATCAAAGTTAAAAGAAACATCCTTAGCGAGCAGATTACACAAAGGACGAGAAATTTTAGAGAACTCTTTGATGAAGCGATGATAGAATCCTACATGATCAAGAAAAGATCGAATTTGTTTGATAGAAGTGGGAGGAGGAAGTTTAGAAATTAGTTCAACTTTAGCTTTATCTACCTCAATCCCTTTCTTAGATACTATATGTCCTAAAACGATCCCTTCTTGAACCATGAAGTGGCTCTTTTCCCAGCTTAACACTAGATTAGCCTCAATACATCGTTTTAATATTTTCTTCAAATTGTTGAGGCAACTCTCAAAAGATTCTCCAAAGACTGAAAAGTCATCCATGAATATTTCTAAAAAATCTCCTATCATGTCTGAAAATATTGACATCATGCACCTTTGAAAAGTCGCAGGTGCATTACATAATCCAAATGGCATTCTACGAAAAGCAAAGGTTCCATAGGGACATGTAAAGGTGGTCTTTTCCTGATCTCCTAGATAGATTGCTACTTGATTGTATCCTGAGTATCCATCTAAAAAGCAAAAGTATTGTTGGCCTGCTAGTCTTTCTAGGATTTGATCGATAAAGGGTAAGGGAAAGTGATCTTTTCGGGTGGTTGTATTGAGTTTTCTATAATCTATGCAGACACGCCACCCAGTGGAAAGTCGTGTTGGTACTAAGTTTTCATATGTTCAGTGCGGACAACCGTAAGTCCAGATTTTTTTGGAACAACTTGTGTGGGACTCACCCAGTGGCTGTCAGAGATAGGATAAATAATTCCAGCATCTAACCATTTTAATTACCTCTTTCTTGACTACTTCTTGCATGTTAGGGTTAAGTCCGTCTTTGCATCTCTCGAGTTGGTTTGGCATTATCTTCTGTATAAATATGGTGCATGCATATTGACAGATTAATTCCTTTTAAATCAACGACGGTCCAACCTATGGCCTCCTTATATGTTTTCAGAATATTTACCAATTGGTTTACCAATTGGTTTTCCTATTCAGTAGCTAAGTTGGAAGCAATTATTATCGATAGGATTTTCTTTGATCCTAAAAATACGTACTTAAGTGATTCAGGTAAAGGTTTTAGTTCAAGTTGTGGTGGGGCCTGAATTGAAGGACGTAATGGTTTAATTTTTCGCTCGGGTAAGGGCTCAACTTTCACTGACCAAGGTAATGAATGTGATGGTTGAGGTGAATTAAGCAGGGCATTTACTTCCTGGGTTTGAGTTTCTTCAGTGGGTTCATCATCTTGCAGTAAATCTAAGTAGGAATTAGATTCAACTATTTCATCTACCTAATTGAATACAAAGTAGTCTTCCTCCTCTTGGGTCTACTCTAGGGGTATTAAAAACATTAATTCTTACTTTTTGATTCCCAAAAGAAATGTCCATAGCTCCCGTTTTACAGTTGATATTGGCATTGGCTAGTTGCTAAGAATGGACGTTCCTAAAATTATGGGATTTTGGTTCAGCTCTTGGGATGGTTCCATGTCAAGTATGAGAAAGTCTACAGGAAAATAATATTTGTCTACTCTAATTAGAACATCCTCAATCAAACCACGTGGTGTTTTTATAGATCTATCAGCTAATTGTAAAATAACTGATGTGGGTTTTAATTCTCCAAACCCAAATTTTTCATAAACTGAGGTTGAAAGTAGGTTCACACTAGCTTCTAAGTTTAGTAATGCTCGGTTAAAGGTTATACCTCCTATAACACATGAAATTAAGGGTGCACCAGGATCTTTCATCTTTTGAGGTATTGGATTTAACAGGACCGCACTTACATCCTTAGATAGCATAACTCTTTTGGTGGTTCGTGGCTCACGCTTTTGGGTGCAGAGTTCTTTTAAGAAATTTAGCATAGGCTGGGACATGCTGAATTGCATCGAGGAGGGATAAATTAATATAAACTTATTTAAATGGTTCCATTAGCTCCTTGTTGCGTGCTTCTTGGTTTTTACGAGGAAGAGCCTGCTTCTAAGGCCGAAGGAAACGGGGCTTCGGATTTATATGGTCTTCAGCTAAATTCATCTATTTTCTCTTTTTTTCTTTATCTATTTTATCAGTGTTAGTACTAGTTCTAAGCTCAGGTTCTTCTATATGATTAATTTCAGTACTAACCTCTTCTTCAAATCAGTTCATCAGTATTAGCCTCCTATCACCTGGTCTTGGTATGGATCCTTAAGAATCCTACCACTTCTAAGTTCAGATATTGCTTTAGCATTTTCTAATTGGGGATTCTTTAGGTGGAATGTTAGATGGATGAGTAAATCCAGGTGGTTGATAGACATTGGATGGATTATTTTTAGGATTTGCAATTGGTTGGCTTGGTAATTGACCTGGTTCTCTCCTCATGCTAGACTCAGCTAATTTGTCCTATTTGAGCTTCTAGTCCTGGCAATTGATTGTTGTTGGCTTAGAATTAATTATTGAAGTTGATTGAATTTATCGTCGGCTAGATTGGTCTGTTGATGAGGAGGTGGGTATGAGGGTTGATTATAATGTAGTGGTTGAGAAGACTGACTAGGCTTGTCCCTTATTATAGGCATAGTTCTGGTATTGGGGCCTATTTTGATAATTTTGAACTAGGTGGGATTTGGGTCTGAGCCTGAGTTTGTTGTGGTTTCCAAGAGAAATTAGGATGGTTTCTCCAACCAGGATTATATGAATTTGAATATGGGTCATTAAGTGGTTTTGGAGTAACCTTGAGCAGCTTGGACTTGTTCTTGGATAAGAGGTGGTAATTGTGCAACCGTGGGACATTCACTTACATGATGTGTTGGACTAGCACAAATAGAGCAAATCACCTGATAATTAGAAGCTGGTGTGTATTGTGCAGGAGGATTGTTGACCTAAGATTTAGGAATTGATCTAATTTCTGTGGCAATAAGATCAACTTTATCTAATTTTTGTGCTATTATGTTCAAATCTGTCCTTAGAATTGAAGTTCTGGAGTTTTGATCTCATAAATTCCTGCCCATTTTTGTTGAGAAATTGATCTTTCATAAGAAGATAATGAAGCATGGTTAATAGAGTTTTCACTTAAAGGTTTCAAACAAGGTATAAGCTTCATCCTCACTTTTGCTCATGAATGCACCTCCACAGGATGCATCAACCATCTACTTATATTGATCTCCTAAACCTTCATAGAAAGCTTGTACAATTTGCCACTTAGATAGACCATGGTGTGGGCATTTTCTAAGGAAGTTCCTTAAGTCTTTTTCCATGATTCATGAATTTGTTCCCCTGGAAGCTGAGCAAATCCTATGATGGCTCACCTCATAGTATTGGTTCGTCCTTATGGGATAAAATTTCTTAAGAAATTCATGTTGCATCTCTGCCCATGTTTGAATTGTTCTTCCTAATGTGCCAAGCCAGTACTTGGCTTTATCTTTTAATGAGAAAGAGGAACAAGGTTAGTCTAAGGGCATCATCAAAAAAATTCTGAATTTTTATCCGTAGAGCAGATTTCTAAGAATTCATCCAGATGTTTGTAAGGAGTCTTCATTGGTGTTCCCATAAAAAAGATGGGAGCATCTGGATTGTGGTCGACTTGATCTCATAGTGGCTAGCAGGGATATCAGGTAAGTGGATGCAAGTCGATGGATTGTAGGTGGAAGGAATAAAGTATTCCTTCATCTGCCTAGGTGGTTCTTCATGATTTCCAGCCATTTGATTATCTGGTCTTATATGAATTAGTCTTTCAATTTCAGGATTTGGTTTAACTAGGTCAGGTAAAAGCGATCTTCTACCATGCATGTACTAGTGCAACCCAATATATGGTTTAAGATATGTATATTTTTTTTAATTTTATTTTATTATTATTATTATTATTATTAAAAAAAGAGGATCCTAAGGAATCTTAAGTCTAGAGATGATAGAGAGAAGAGCTTAATTTGTTGGTTTATGTTTGATGTTATTTAGCAAACAAGTTAGGCAATCAATCCTGACTAAGGTTTATCTTAGATCTAGACAGCTCCTAACTGTTAAGGTCACCTTCAAGCCCTCCAAGTGTAGGATCAGTCAATTAACTGGCCAGGTAAGTGTAAGGTCAGTGGGAGTCCTCCCGTTGCTTGCCTTAGACACCAATTATGCTTGGCCAGGTAAGCGAACGGAACCAATTAGAAACCACCTTCCTTCGAGACCCAGTCATCCCTGAATCCACTTTCCTAGACACCAGTCAAATTGATTAACCCTAATCTAGTTCAACTTTTAGGATTCCTTGTCCTATTGAGCTCGAGTTCCTAGGGTTGATGTCTAATTGATTTTAATTTAAAGGCTTAGGTCAATATAGGATGCTGGTTGGTTGTTTGTGGGCCAAGGAAGGGTGATCAAATCTCCACCTTATCTTTTTTAATTGGGTGTTGCCCTTAATTTGGTTTAAAAATGCTTATGCACAAAAAATTTCAATCAAAGGATTCTATGCAATTTAAACTAGATGCATGTAACTAATTGTATTATGAAAGGCTTACCTTGCCTCCAGCAATCACCAACATAAAAAAAAAATAAAACTAATATGATGAATGCTCTAAACAATTAGGATTTCTAATCTTGTGATGAGATTTTTAATTAGGTTTAAGTAGGTAATTTTTAATTAATTTAAAAATAAAGTAAATATTAAAAAAAATAAGGAAAGAGATTTAGGGTTTAGGAATGATCTCACCAAATAGGTTTGAGAGTTTTGTTCGTGCCCTAATCTTCCTTCTTCTTTCTTCTATTATTTTTTTTTCTTTTTTTTTACAAAATAAATAAAAAAAATAATTAGTAAGCAATAAAAAAAATCAAAAAAATGAGAAAAAATTTTAATTTTTATTTCTCCCCGACAACAGCACCAAAAACTTGATAGGAGCACGAT
Source organism: Cocos nucifera (assembly GCA_006176705.1). Lineage (NCBI taxonomy): Eukaryota > Viridiplantae > Streptophyta > Magnoliopsida > Arecales > Arecaceae > Cocos > Cocos nucifera. The sequence continues at coordinate 3,355 of QRFJ01004146.1, read as the reverse complement.
GTTGTCATTAAGACACCATGATTATCAGTTTAAATCCGACTCTTTATTTTTTTTAAATTAATTAAAAAAATATGAATAGAGTAGTAAGTCGGGTCGAATCCACAGAGAGGCAATGATTTATTTCTAAAATCTTTGATTTTTATATTTTTTTTATTCCTATTATTATTATTTTTTTTAGAGAATAGAAAAGAAGAGTTTTTGAAAATTAAAGTTAAAAAAAAATAGATTTATAAATAAAAGTAGAATTATGTAGAAATAAATTTGATACTAAGATCTATTATTTAGATCTTAGCAACTACTTGCAATGAAATTAAAAAGCAATAAGGAATAATTAATTTAAAGAACTAGAATTAAAAAGAACAATCAAACTTTCTTTATTAAATTTAAAACTCAAATGCAAAATTTAAATACAAGAAATTAAAAAAATTAAGAATTTTAAAATAAGAAATTAAACAAAGAGAAAACTAGATTGGAGATCGTAGATCAGCGTAGGCATGGAGATGGTGCAGAAGACTGGCTCTTCTTCTCAGCACGGTAGCTTCGAAGCAACCTTCTATCCAGAGCTTGGCTTCCACCCTATACTTTAGCTTTTCTTCCACCTCCTCCCCTTTTTCAAGAGGCTTAGAGTCCTTTTTATAGAGCTAGGGGGGTTGGATCTTTATTTCTGAAGGCAATGTGGGACTAATGGCCTTTGCAATCATCAAAATATAAAAGAATTTGAGTAAAATTTGAATCAAAATAGCTCTGATATATCTCTGATAAATTTGATAAAATCCAGCCGTTCAACAGGAATCCATCGGTCCAAAAATCATTAAAATCAGATGCGTATTGGCCCAGATCATGTCGGATTAATTTTTGGCCGTTGGATCGTGCTTGATGGAGGAAATCTAGCCGCAAATCACACGCCTGAGAGTTTGATCACCATCGAGAGCTTTCTGGACCATCGGATCATCGCCTGGATTGAGCACTGCCATCCAATGGCGATCCGCGTGATGTCTGCAGCTAAATTAAATCCGGAAGCAACCACAGCCGTCCGATCCTAACCGCAGACAACCACAGCCATCCGATCGCGCAATCACTGTTCCCATGGACCACGTGGACTGGCCGCACCACACACCGCAACCAATCAGCACCTCTGTTGCCAAGCAAAAAAGACTAAATTACCCTTGTGAGCCGCGATAAATTTCTGTAGACCCTTTAGGGGTCTAGGTCCACCACGTGGCAAGCTCTGATTCGCCGAATTTCTGCTGAGCTGGCGGTCCATGCCTGGATCATGGACCAGCTGATGGCTTCAACGGCTGAGTCTGCTTGATGGCTTGGCTTGGCCTGGTGGCTCGGCTTATGGAGCCGGCTGAGCCATTTTCTTTTTTATTTAATTTTTATTTATTTTATATCTTTAAAAATTCATATCTTTTCCATTTTAGCTCTGTTTTACTCAAAATTTATTTCGTTGTGATCAAAAAAATGATCTCTTTCTATTGATAATAAAATTTTATTTTATAATTTTTATTTTTTTTATTTTTTTTAATTAATTTTTTAATTAATAAAACTATGAATTTCTCAAAAATTATATATAAATTGATTAATAATTTTTAAAAATTAATATAATTTAATTAATAAATTAATATTTTTATTGGTGAATTTATGATGCTCATCAGACAACAAAGTATGATGACGACTCAGGACATCAGCAGCACGATTCTCTATACCCGCATGGTGTTTCAAAACAAAAGTATAGGCTTGAAAAAACTCAACCCACCTACCATATCTATGATGCAGCTTCTTTTGAAAATTCAAAAATTGGAGGGCTTCATGGTTTGAGTATAAAATAAATTCTTGTGGTAGTAGATAATGTCTCCAGTATTTTAGGGCTTAGACTATCACAAAAACTCCTTATCGTAGGTAGAATACTTGAGTTTAGAATCATTAAGTTTTTCGCTAAAGTATGCTACCAGATGACCTTCTTGACTAAGGATACCACCAATCTCAACTCCTAATGCATCGCATGCTACTTCAAAAATCTTGAAAAAATCAGGTAGACATAAGACTGGGACATGGATCATTTTATTCTTAATGTCTAGGAAGACTCTATTAGCTATCTTAGTCCATTCAAAATCTTTCTTTCTAATGCAGTCAGTGATGGGAGTAGCTATGGTGCTAAATCCTTTAATGAACCTACGATAAGAGGTTGCTAATCCATGAAAACTTCACACATCATGCACACTCTTCGGTATCGGCCACTCAACTATCGCTCTAATCTTTTTAGAATCAGCAGACACACCATCAGGGGTAACAATAAGACCTAAGAAGATGACACGGTTCATCATGAAAGCACATTTCTTAAGATTGACATACAAACTTTCTATTCTAAGAACTTGGCACACTTTTTGAAGATGATCTAAATGATCCTTCTTAGTTTGACTATAGATCAAAATGTCAACAAAGTACACAACTACAAACTCTCCTATAAATGGTCATAAAACTTGGGTCACCAATCTCATGAAAGTACTAGGGGCATTGGATAATCCAAATGGCATCACCATCCACTCATATAAACCATCTTTCGTCTTAAAAGCAGTTTTTCACTCATTTTTTGGTCTAATTTTTACTTGATGGTAACCACATTTGAGATCAATCTTAGAGAAAATAGTGACTTCGGCCATCATATCTAGCATGTCATCTAACCTAGGGATAGAAAAATGATACTTAATGGTGATCTTATTAATGGCATGGCTATCTATGTACATCCTCTATGTACCATCGTTCTTTGGAGTCAATAGTGCAGGAACCGTACAAGAACTTAAACTTTCTCTCATGAATCCTTTTTACATCAGCTCTACAACTTGCCTTTGCAGCTCAGCATGCTCGGTGGGGTTCAATCTATAACGGAGCAAATTAGATAGGGTAGATCTAGGTACCAAATCAATGGCATACTGAATATTTCTCATGGATGGTAAGTGATCAGGGAGATCATTAGATAAAATATCATGAAATTCACTAAGAAGGCTGATTACTTTCTTGGGATGATCTATCTTAGGATTCTCACGAACTTCTCTCGTAGCAAGCATCCAAACTAGTGATCCTTTACTCATAGTCATCTCTAATTTCTTAGCACCTATCAGATGGAGGCTTTTCTTTTTGATATTTTCTTTTGCTCCATCGTCTATCTATGTATTAGTAGCCTTAGATAGAGAAGGATTGATCTTGATCTTTTTATCCTTATGAGTGAAATTACAGGAGTTGGTGAAAGAAGCAAATCTAGAGTTTCATGGGTAGATCTTGAAACTTTTTCAAGATCAGATAGCGAAAGACTTAAATAAACTAAATATTTATTTTAATAAATATAAAAATATTT
>QRFJ01004145.1:54063-91182 GCA_006176705.1 Cocos nucifera | reverse complement strand
CCGGCCAATCACGTTGCTTCGTGCAATCAGATCTAAATCTGATTGATGGGATGACATCATCTGATCTAATTAGATAAGAGACCCATAGATTCATCCTAAGGTGGTGCCTAAGATTGGTCAAAGTTTATAGGTGAGGGTCACCTAGTTTGAATCCAACAAGCAACCTGGAGTCCTATCCATATGGGACTCTAGCATTTCTATCCATGAGCGCATGTCATTCTAGGCGTGGACCCCCTTTCTTTCTAATTTCTAGAGAGGAGACAAGTCCCTATCTGCTCTCCAATAAGTGCATGACACATGGGCAGATGTCCAAGGGTCAAAGGTCAATGTTTGACCATGTCAAAGTGTAAGAAATGGTAGGTGATGGAAAATGGCAGGTGTTGTTTCAAATTTATCTCATAAATTAAGATAATCCTTTTTTGACTTGGACAAGCTCCAGTCAGACTAGGTAAAGGTACCTGAGTGAGCACAAACTCATTTGGCTCAGTCGAGACAACTTTTATGATAGAAAAAGGAGAACCTTAAGCTCAATCGTGTGCTAGCACGATTTTCTTGAACCTAATTGAATCTTATTCAAATCAATTGAACTGGATTAGTCCAATTGATGATATCCAGATCCAAATCATTGTTTGTGTGACCCAGTTAGGTTCAGTTTTGTATGGTAATGGGATATGTCATGATCTCCATCATTGACATCATCGAAACTTCTTTCGATGGATCAGAACTCTTCTGATTCAGATAACTTAGAATCATCGATCATCTAAATTATTCTAATTGCTCCCAAAATCTACCAGTGACACCTAGCAGCATATGGTGGCAACCCATCAAAACTAAAAATTGAATCTCTTGGTGTAGCTACTTGTGTGATTCTCATGATTTAATCATTCGATTCAAGTCCGATGTGAAAATCTTCATAGAAACTCTTTTTATTATTTCACACTCTGCCATGCCATGGGCTTATGGACTTAATTCTCATGATTATCATAGGGCTGCTCCTCTTCTACTGAGGTAGATAGATTCCATCTTGGTGCAATCCAATTTCTATAATGAATATACTATAGCTAACATACACTTCAGTGTTCCGAATGGCTAGGAGACCAAGTCATGGTGTAGTCAAACTATAACACCCTCAAGGTGAACTGCTGATGCACCTCAGGTCAAAGAATCAGACACACCACTGCAGCATCGAGTCAGTCATCGACGAGAAGGTAGACTTCTTTAAGACTATTCGAGGTGGTCATGCTCAGTGCCCTCGTTCTCTAACGAGTACCTGTACTCTCGCTCCGATGTCTCTATATCATAGACTCAAGACTCATCTACTATAAAGAAGCGATTGTACACTAACCTTTTGGATCAATCACCATCCTCATGATGATCCTACGGTCAGGAGCATTCTTATGAGTTAATAAATGAAAATTCATGTATTAAATTTTTAACTTTTGAAAATATAAATTATCATTACCATTAACTCAAGAGATGTATCACAAACACTAAATACACTTATGTGATAGAAAATAACCCATTTTATTATTTATAGTCAAAATTATAATTTTACCCTTAGAAGTGTATTACAAGTGTCAGCCAATTCTGGCTTCTAGGGCACACATATCTAATAAACTCCCATTTGACTTAAAGTCAATTAGCTACAAATCTAAGTCCCATCTTCTCAAGGTGGGCTTCGATCTTCTGCTGGCCCAATGGCTTTATAAGTGGATCTGCTACATTATCTGTAGAGTCGACTCTCTTGACCTCGACGTATCCCTTTTCAAAGTAATCATGGATAAGGTGATACCGCCGCTCGATGTACTTCAATTTCTAGTGAGATCTCGGCTCCTTAGCAAGGGCTATGGCACCATTGTTGTCGCAGTACAGAGGAATGGCATCTGATGGCATCACTCCGATCTTTGTGGCAAACTTTTTATACCAGAATGCTTTCTTTGCAGCTTCCAATGCAGTAATGTATTCTGCTTCCATGGTGGAATCTGCTATTACTTTCTGCTTGGAACTCTTCCAATTGATAACTCCACCATTGCACAAAAATAGACTCCTAGATGTCATCTTTCGATCATCTATATCGAACATAAAGTCCAAGTCTGTATACCCCTAGACTTGGAGTTCTCTATTGTCAAAGACCAATAACATATTCTTAGTTCTTTTCAAGTACTTAAGGATACATTTTACAGAAGTCTAGTGCTCTTCCCCTAGATTTGACTGATATCTACTTGTGACACTCACAGCATGGGCTATATCGCCATGAGGCTCCCTATTGCTGAAGCATAAGAAATCTTGCTCATGCATTCTATTTCCTTAGGTGTGCTAGGGCACATCTTCTTGGAAAGATGAATGCTATGTCTGAAGGGTACCAAACTCCTCTTAGAGTTTTTCATGCTAAACCACTTTAGCACTTACTCTATGTACATTTTCTATGAAAATCCTAACATCCTATTCAGTCTATCTCTATAGACCTTAATTCTTAGAATAAAGGATGCTTCTCCTAGGTCTTTCGTGGAGAATTCTTTAGATAACCATATTTTAATTATGGTCAATATGAAAATATCATTCCCAATAAGGAGGATGTTATCCACGTACAATACGAGGAAGACAACAGCGCTCTCACTAACCTTTTCGAAAACACATAGCTTTTCCTCATTTTTGATGAAACCAAACATTTTGATTACATCATTAAAATGAATATTCCAGCTCCGAGATGCTTGCTTAAGTCCATATATGGACCTTTACAGCTTGCATACTTTGTGATCATCATTGGATGTGAAACCTAAGGGTTGCTCCATATAGATATCTTCCTCAAGATATCTATTTAAGAACGCCATTTTCATATCCATTTTTCATATTTTATAATCGAAATAGGCTGCAACAGTAAGCAATGTACGAATGAATTTTAGCATAGCTACTGATGAAAAAGTATCTTGATAGTCAATGCCTTCGCATTGACTATAATCTTTGCCACTAATCTAGCTTTGAATGTCTCTACATTTCCATCTGCACCAATCTTTCTCTTGAAGATTCATTTACACCCAATAGGTACTATACCTTCTGGTGGATCTACCAAGGTCCAGACTTGGTTTGAGTGCATCGAGTCAATTTCTGACTTCATTGCCTCTAACCATTTTTCGGAGTCGATATCTGATATCGCCTCATTATAGGTTTTGGGATCATCACCATGAACTCCATTACCTATGAGGAACATTTTCTCTACTTTCCTCTGAAATCGTACCTAAGTACCTCTCAGGGGGATGGAAAACTCTTTTCGATCTACGAGGTGGAGGAGGTAGTGACTGGATTGGCTTAACCTGATTTGGTTCCATTTGGTCCTTAGCTCGTTGCTCTTGTGAGACTTTCTCATCGAGCTTGATCTGCTTTCCAATGCCGCTATCTTGAATAAACTATTTTTCAAGAAAGATGGCATGTCGACTCACAATCACATTGTGATCTTCTGGAATGTAGAAATAATATCCTAATGACTCTTTAGGATATCCTATAAATCGAGCTCTGAAGGATCCTAAAGTCTAACTTGTCCGCTTGTTGTCTTTTGACATGAGCCGGACAACCCCAAATTCTGAGATGACTCAGACTTGGTTTCTTACCATGCCATATCTCATACGGTGTGGTAGGAACGATTTTAGAAGAAACCCTATTCAGTAAGTATATTGCAGTTAACAAATAGTATCCCCAAAGAAAATCTGGGAGGTCTGTGAAACTCATCATGGATCGAACCATATCTAATAGGATCTGGTTCCTCCGTTCTGAGACCCCGTTGAGTTGAGGTATTCCAGATGGAGTCCATTGAGAGATTATATCATTTTTCTCGAGATAGTCTAGGAATTTTCGACTAAAGTATTCACCTCCTTGATCTGATCGAAGAATCTTAATGGATTTTTCAGTTTGCTTTTCTACTTCATGTCTGAATTCTTTGAACTTTTCAAAAGCTTCAGACTTGTGTCTCATAAGATACACATACCCATACCTAGATGAATCATCAGTAAAGGTTATGAAGTAGACAAAGTTGCCTCTAGCCGGCACATCAAATGGGCCGCACACATCTGTATGTACTAGGGCAAGAAGATCCATGGCCCTTTCCCCATGTCCTACAAAAGGAAGTTTAGTCATTTTGCCATGAAGATAGGATTCACAAATTGGATATGACTCGGAAGTCAACGGACTCAATAGCCCGATTTTCTCCAATTTGTTAACCCTATCTTCTGCTATATGACCTAATCTTAGGTGCCATAGATATCTATCATTTGGACTATCCCTAGGTCATTTTGATTTTAGGGCATTCATATTTTGCTCGAAGTTAAAAATAGATACATCAACATGTAACTGATAAAAATCATTAATAAGGAAACCATTTGCAATTTTATTTCTTTCATAAACAATATTACAATGGTCCTTAAGAAAACTAATTACATAGCCTTCTACTGCAAGACAAGAAATAGAAATCAAATTTCTGCTTGCTGCAGGTACATAATAATAGTCTTTTAATACTAAGTCTAATCTAGATGGTAGTCAAAGAAGGGTATGTTCTCATGGCCACTGATAGCAACCCTTGCTTCCATTTTCGATGCGCAGGATCATCTCACCATCCCTCAGCCTCCTGCTATCCTCAAGATCCTGCATAGAAGTGCATAAATGAGCACTAGAACCAGAGTCAAGCATCCCAACTGGATGCAGAAGAAACCGTAAGGTTAGACTCAATAACGAGCATACCTCAGAAGGACCTTCCTTCTTGTTCTTCAGGGTGGCCAGGTAAGTAGGGCAGTTCTGCTTCCAATGGCCGTCGCTGTTGCAATGGAAATACTTTCCTTTGATATCATCGGCCTTCTTCTTCAGCTCTGCCTTTTTCTTCTTTCCGCCTTCCACCTTCTGCTTTTTCACAGACTTCTTTTTCTTTCCATAAGACTTTCTTTGGAAGAAGTCCGTTCCATAGCAAGAACTGAGCCTTTAGAACCTTTCATAGAAAGCTCAGCGGTAACCAGCATATTCATTAATTCGGCCAAGGAATTTTGAAGTTTATGCATGTGGTAATTCATGATGAATTGCCCATATGCATCAGTCAAGGATTGCAGAATAATATCATTCTGCAGATCCAAGTCCAACTTCACACCGAGCTTCTCAAGCTCTTCCATGTCCTTGATCATTGTCATCAGACAATGATCTTGGACTGACTGCCCATCATGCATCTTAGCCTTAAAAAGTCATTTCGTGACTTGATACTTTGGCTGCGCGACTCTGTTCACCAAACATCTCCTGCAGGTGAGCCAACATTTGGCGAGCAGTCCCGATATCTTCATGTTGGCGCTGAAGCTCATCAGACATCGAGCCCAACATGTAATATCTGGCCTTATTATCTTCATCTATCCACTTTTCCAGAGATGCTCTCTGTTCAGCAGATGGATGGGCTGGTAAGGTGGGAGGGTCCTGATCCAAACATGGGTTAACTTCTCAGAATCCAAAACTATTTTGTAGTTTCTGAGCCAATCTTTATAATTGGATCAGGTCAGTCTATGTGTGTCCAGGATACATGCCAATGGGTTGGAGGCAGACATTTTTCTATAGAGAGTCAAAGATTCTAGTTAGATACTGTAATTATGACTTGACCAATTTGTTTAGAAATTTTATTTTTAAATAAATTAGCTCTCACTATTTTCTCGGATCCTACACTCCCTCTGTAGAGATGCAAAAATCTCCACGATTAATGATTTCTAGTGGGTGGTGCGGTCTCACCAACTGACTCATCACCTCACCTAACAGTTATTGGTGATGGGTTAGCCAATGAGTGAACAACTCTTGTTCAATGATTCTCTAATCATGGTGCACCCAAACTTGGTCTCTAATTCATGAATCTCACCGTATCTGGAATATTGATCCACTCCTTAGTTAAGTCAGACCCACCATTTGCATAGACTGGGTTCCTAATTGAGTCTCTCACCGTATCCAAAATATTGAGCCCAACTCATCCTCCAGCCCATAGCATCCAATGCCTAATAGACATGGTTGCATCTTCTCGGTGCAACTGAGCCACTGTATCCAGCTGAGAACAATCAACCTCGGGAAGGGCCCGCACATCTACAATGGTGGAAGACCTCAGACTTAATCTTTTCTTAGGGAGAATTGATTCAGGTCTCATTAAACTAGACTTGTCATAGTCATAACAATTATGACTAACCTAGTGGCATGGGTTAGCTCGGATTATTGACCACCTCAGATCAGAACTGTGTCAACAAATATGGCCAGGTAAGTGAGACCGGTGGAAGGAATATGCCATTAACTCGTACAAGAACGCATTCAGGTTGAGTAGCTTCCAATTAAAAATCAGTCGGTCGTATGTGCCAAACTTACCTTAGACACCAAATTGTTGAGCCAGAACCAATTGGGTTAGCCTACAATCCAGACTCTAACCACTGAGCCTAATTAGGTCTTAGCTTGATCGATCACTCACGTGACTCGACCTTGACCCAGACTTAATTCTATTAGGCTGGTCAATTTAAGTACTGTTGATCCCATCTAACCAACTCTTGATTTGATTTGATCAACCACTAGACCTAATTGAGCTTCCCAAGCTCGAACCCAGATTTATGAATATGTTTTAGATCTAAAATTCTCGATTTTAGACCTAATGATGTTTTATAAACTTAATTCTTAATTAAGTTGGAGTTCAAAAACAAAACATACAAATAAGATCCTAGGATTTTAGGATCTAGGATTTTGCAGAAAGTAAGTTTTCAATTTCTGATTAAGGATGAACGTGCAGCACCTCTACACATCATAAGAACACTCCATCGAATAAGAGGAGAGGGTCTTTAAGCCCTACTTTGTTCTTATGATCGGATGGCCAAGGGGAGCACCTTAATCAAAAATATAACTAATCTACAAAAACTAATTAGATCTAAGCATATATCTCATATAAAAAAATAGATCTAACTAAAACATATTTTGCATATATCATATATATTATGCATGCATATTTTTTAGATCTAAATTATCTCATAATCATCTAAAAAATTAAATTTAAATTTGATCTTATCAAATAAAATTTAATCTAGACCTATTTGTAGAACTATTCTACAAGTAGTCTAAACATGCAACTATCATATCTCATATGAACAAATTAAATTTAAGTTATTTTTTATTTTTTTTTATTTCAGATCTAATCACATCTCATGTGATATCTAAAATCACTAATTAATTAGATTAAATCAAACCTAAATAAATTTTATAAGAACCTGGCTCTAATACCAGCTGAAGAAAAATTCTGAATTTTTTGGATCTGATTCGTTCAGATCTAATTGGATCGAGAGGCATATTTCAAAAATTTCCTCTTAGATCCTAGGGTTTCACTAAAGTGGGCGCAGACATGGTCTTTTTATAGACTCTGCAGTGCCATGCAGTGCTGCATCACCTCGGCTAATCACGTTGCTTCGTGCAATCAGATCTAAATCTGATTGGTGGAATGACATCATCTGATCCAATTAGATGAGAGATCCATAGATTCATCCTAAGGTGGAACCTAAGACTGGTCAAAGTTTATAGGTGAGGGTCATTTAGTTTGAATCCAACAAGCAACCGGAGTTCCATCCATATGGGACTCCAGCGTCCCTATCCATGGGCGCATGCCATCCTAGGCATGCACCCCCTTTCTTTCCAATTTTTAGAGAGGGGACAAGCCCCTATCTACTCTCCAATAAGTGCATGACACATGGGCAGATGTCCAAGGGTTAAAGGTCAATGTTTGACCAAGTCAAAGTGCAAGAAATGGCAGATGACGGAAAATGGTAGGTGCTGTCTCAAATTTATCTCATAAATTAAGACAATCCTTTTCTGACTTGGACAAGCTTTAGTCAGATTAGGTAAAGGTACTTGGGTGAGCACAAACTTATTTGGCTCAGTCAAGACAACTTTTATGATAGAAAAAGGAGAACGTTAGACTCAATCGTGTGCTAGCACGATTTTCTTGAATCTAATTGAATTTTATTTAAATTAGTTGAACTGGATTAGTCCAATTGATGATATCCAGATCCAAATCCTTATTTGTGTGACCCAGTTAGGTTCAGCTCTCTATGGTAATGGGATATGTCATGATCTCCATCATCGACATCATCGAAACTCCTTTCGATGGATCAGAATTTTTCTGATTTAGACAACTTAGAATGATCGATCATCTAAATTATTTTAATTGCTCCCAAAATCCATCAGTGACACCTAGCAGCATATGGTGGCAACCCATCAAAACTGAAAAATGAACCTCTTGGTGCATCTACTTGTGTGATTAAGTTCTTCTACCTTGAGTCTCGATCAGATTAGGGTTAAGGTGAACTCGTTAAATTCTAATTTCTATCATATGATTTAATCATTCGATTCAAGTCTGATGTGAAAACCTTAATAGAAATTTTTTCTATTATTTCACACTCTGCTATGGTCATGGGCTTATGGACTTGATTCTCGTGATCATTATAGGGCTGCTCCTTTTCTACCGAGGTAGATAGATTCCATCTTGGTGCAATCTAATTTCTATAATGAACATGCTATAGTAACATACACCTCAGAATTCTGAATGGCTAGGAGATCGAGTCATGGTGCAGTTAAACTATAACACCCTCAAGATGAACTACCGATGCACCTCAGGTTAAAGAATCAGACACACCACTACAGCATCGAGACAGTCATCGACGAGAAGGTAGACTTCCTTAAGACTACTCGAGGTGGTCGCGCTCAGTGCCCTTGTTCTCTAACGAGTATCTGTACTCTTGCTTCGGTATCTCTACATCATAGACTTAAGACTCATTTACTATAAAGAAATGATTGTACACTAACCTTCCGGATCAATCACCATCCTCATGATGATCCTACGGTCAGGAGTATTCTATGAGTTAATAAATGAAAATTCATGTCTTAAATTTTTAATTTTTGAAAAAATGAATTATCATTACCATTAACTCAAGGGATGTATCATAAATATTAAATACACTTATGTGATAGAAAATAATTTATTTTATTATTTATAGTCAAAATTATAATTTTGCCCTTAGAAGTGTATTACAAGTATCAACCGATTTTGGCTTCTAGGGCATACATATCTAACATTAATATCTTGCCTTGATCGTGTAATAGATCTGAGATCTAGGTGTTTATATATTTACTTACATAACTATTTGATTTATTTAAGTCATCCGCTGTAAGATCTTGAAAAGATTTTCAAGATCTACCTATAAAATCCTAGATCTGGTTCCTTCAATTGGTATCAGAGCAAGATCGTTATTACATAATTTTTATGTATGTTTAGATTATTTCTTAGATTAGATCTAATTTATAATTTAATTATTAAATCTAAAATTTAAAAAAATTTAGATCTCATAAACTGCTATAAGGTTGTCTTGTTGTAAGGTTTACGCCTTACAGTGAATAGGTTATTCTAGTTCGTGATGATCTAACTCTAATCATAAATTTATTAAATTTAATTTAATTTTATTTATAATTTAATATATTTAAAATAATTTTAGATCTAAAAATAAATTATTTTAGATTACATGGACTACCATAAGATTATCCTGCTGTAAGGTTTATCTCTTACAGTAAATAGATTGTCCTAGTACGTGCTGATCTAAAATATTGATCATAAAATTTTAGATTATATCTAAGAGATTTTATAATTTAATTAAAAATATTTTAATCTAGTTTTAATCTTCATAAATATGTTAGATTTGATCTAGAAAAATTTATGATTGATTATTATTGAAACTATTTCAATTACATGAACCTATTTAGATTAGATCTAAAGTAGATTCATGTTTATGTTACTTACATATTGATTAAAACATGCAACTTGGTTGATAGAACCATGTTGTAAAAATATTTTACAAATATGAAAACTATTTTTGAAAAGCCAAATCCCTACCCTCAGCCCAAAACTTAATTAAGAATTAAGAAGTTGTTTGCTTAGATTCTAGGATTGTAAATTGAAGATCCTATGACACGAATCATAACACATTGGGTTAATGGGTTAGTGGAGATTAGGTCCATTAATTGGGTTAGACCTAGGGTTAGATTAAAGAATGGACTTAATTAGAGAATTGACTAAATCTAATCAATTGTTGTCTTAGATTAGGTCAAGGATTCTCTACATCAATTGCAATAGTTATAGTTGGTCAAGTCCTTGTCTTTAACAAGATCCAAGATAGACTTGATTCTTAGCTACACGGTCTAGCACGAACTGTTAGGTTGATCTAATTGAAACTAATTAAATCAGTTGGTGTCTAAGGTAAATCAGACTAGTGGTTTTTAATTGGCAGCTCACTTACCTGGTCATTTCTGATGGTATCTAAGGCAAGCCTGGCAGACCCTTCCACTGATCAAACTTACCTAACCTCTTGGTGAGATAATGTTTTGATTAGATCGCTTAACTATTCGAGCTGATCGATGTCAGCTAGGTAAATCAATTTGACGGATTTAGGTGCTCCTAGACCAGCCTATTAATGGTATCCCTTAAGCTGACTTGGTGAAGTTAGTGGGAGGATCATGACAAGCTAGTTAATCTGACTTACTCGCTTCTATAAATTAAATCCTCTAAAATTATTAGGTCCCTAAAATGAAATAGTTATATGATAACTGGATCATAGCCTCTCATTAAAGTTGATGATAATGAGTTCATCAGTTGGATAATCATTGGATGCCCAAAGATCTGGTGCTTATCGATTGATGGAATTATTATTCATTACATGATCTCTTGGATAAATCTTTCTAAATGGTGGTCAGATGGGCCAACCAAAGTTGGGCCTGATCATTCATTGGTTGGATGGGCCAAGTATGGTCATGTTAATGGTTAGACCTAACTGGACCCTTTTCTGAGAAGGCCAAAGCCAATTGACTAGAGCCTGATGCAAAATTTAATTACTAAAAATTATTTGGAGAAATAATTGGTTATGAACCTATCCTTAGATGTATATGGATGGGCCAACCAAAGTTGGGCTCGTGTACAGTCTATGTGGATTTTAGTACCCATTAAGGAATTAGGATAATTCCTCGAATTGAAGGTAGAGGCTACCAATTTGAATAAAATAGTGGAAGAAATCTTTTGATTAACGTCTAAATCTTTAGATTTAATGAATCAATTACTAATTAGATTTTGATTTTCGTTTGTACAGACATGGCCACTTTTCTGTCACTTCGATCATTGTTGGACAATGATAAGTTGGTGAGATTCAACTTTGGTAGCTGATACCAAAAGTTGAAGATTGTTCTAGACCATGAACGGATCCTATATGTGCTAACGGATCCTGCACCTAAGGAGCCAACTGCCAATGCACGTGGAACAGTCAGAGACACTTATCAGAAGTGGCTTAGTGACTGAACCATGGTGCGCTGCATTATACTGGCTATGATGAGCGACGAGTTCAGTCATAGGTTTGAGATAGCTCAGCCAAATGAAATGCTCCAAGTGTTGGAGGATTCTTTTGGCAAACTCAATAACGTTGAGAGACCCAAGACTAGTTGCACCATCTTCAACGTCAGAATGCAAGATGGAGCCTCTGTCATTGATCATGTACTATATATGATCGAGTTGATAGAGTGTTTGAGCAAACTTGACTTTTCTTTGTATGAACAACTTGAAAAAGATGCAATACTGAACTCGCTGCCAAAGTCCTATCTTCTTTTTCTTACTCATTACAGAATGACAAAACCTGAAGTAAACTACCATGGCTTACTGGGGTTACTTCAGAATTTTGAGAAGGGTCACCAGCTTCATAAAAAGTCGGTAAACTTAGTGGGAGGTTCATTTTCTAGTTCTCGACCCTTTAGGAAAGAGAAGAAGAAAATAAAGAAGGTGCAAGTTTAGGCTAGGACACTAGTGCAGGGCCAGACCAGGAAGATCAAGTTCGATAAGAGTCAAGTTGAATGCTTCTTTTTTAAGAAGTGGGGGCACTGAAAGAGAAACTATCCTTAGTACATTGCCTCCCTGGATCCGAACAGGTAGAGAAAGAAGCAAGCTGTTACTGGGTAAGGTATTTATATGATAACTCCTTGCAATTTCTTTATTTATGATATTACTGACTAGGTATTGGATACCGATAGTTCTTATTATATTTGTAATTCATTGTAGGGATTGTAGGTCAGTAGAAGATTCGAGCAAGGTGAGAGATTCCTAAATGTTGGAGATGAAAGGTCAGTTCCAGTTCTAGCTTTAGAAATTTTGAAACTCGTATTTGAATCTCATGCCATTGTTGTTAGTGATTGTCATTTCTATCATAGTTTCTTTTTAAATATCATTTCTGTAGGCCTTTTGGCCATGAACAATTATGAAATTTCAATAAAGAAATGAATTTGTAATATCATTATGAATGGTGTTACTGCTTTCTGTGGATAATTGAACAATGATGTATATATGTTATCACAACCTATTAATGTAGTCTATTCTACTGGCAAGCACCCTAGATTAGGTAGTGTATCAGATTTCTACTTATGGCATTGTAGGCTAAGTCATATAAATAAGAACAGGATAAATAGGTTGACTCAAGAGAGAATCCTCGAAGTCAATGATTGTGAATCACTTCCAACCTATGAGTCCTGTCTGCTTGATAAAATGACCAAGTCATCTTATACTAGAAAAGGTGAGAGTGCTAATAAGCTCTTAAGTCTAGTACATACTGATGTATGTGGACCAATGAACATAAGTGCCAGAGGTGGATATATCTACTTCATCACTTTCACAGATGATTTATCTAGATATGGATATGTCTATTTGATGAAATATATGTAGGATTTTCTTGAAATATTCAAACGATTTTAAAGTGAAGTAGAAAAATAAACTGGGAAGAGTATTTAAACTCTTCGATCTGACTGAGGAGGAGAATACCTTTCTGGTGAGTTTCTTACATATCTAGAAGAGAATGGAATTCTCTTCCAATGGACTCCTCCTGGAACACCACAGCATAATGGTGTGTCTAAAAAAAGGAATCGGACTTTGTTAGATATGGTCCGATCCATGATGGGATTTGCCAGCTTACCGATATCCTTCTTTGGAAATGCACTCGAATCAACTTATTGTCTATTAAATAGGATTTCAAGTAAGTCTGTAGTTAAAACTCTAAATGAGATATGAACAGGACGTAAGCCAGCACTTTCACACCTTAGGATTTGGGGGTGCTCGGCTTATGTCAAATGGTTAGTTACAAACAAACTTGGACCTAGGTCTGATAAGTGTACATTCATAGGATATCCAAAAGAGACCAAAGGATACTATTTATACCATGCTGATGAATAAAAGGTGTTCGTTAGCCTTAGGACAATCTTTTTGGAAAAGAAGTTTCTTGGTGAAGGAATCGTTGCCTCTAAGGTTGAGCTTGATGAAGTTCAACAGATAGAAAGTCTGACATAAAATGTTGAACCTAAGTCGGATTTGATCAGATCAGATCTAAAGCTTAGTGAACCCACACCATTAAGGTGATCCGGTAGAGTATCGCGCTATCGAGGCAGATACTATAGATTCTTGATCCAGGATGGTGATCCCATCGAACTCGATGAGAACGATGAGGACCCAATCACTTATATGGATGCGATGTAGAGATCCGACTCTAAGAAATGGCTAGAAGTCATGAGATCCAAAATGAATTCTGTGAAGGTCAATGATGGATGGACAGTAGTTGACCCACCTGAAGGGGTTAAACCTATTGGGTGTAAATGGATCTTCAAAAAGAAGAGGGGTGTAGACGAAAAGGTGGAGACCTATAAAGCCCGTCTGATTGTCAAAAGGTATCGTCAATGTTATAGTATTGATTATGATGAGACATTCTCTCCTGTGATAATGCTCAAGTCCATTCGATCATGCTTGCCATTGCTGTCCATCTAAACTATGAGATCTGGCAGATGGATGTGAAGACAGCTTTTCTAAATGGAGAATTGACTGAAGAGATGTATATAATACAATCTGAAGGGTTCACATCCATAGATGAGTCCAAGGTCTGCAAGCTTCAGAGATCCATTTATGGATTGGAACAGGCATCTCGGAGTTGGAACATGCATTTTGATAAAGTTAACAAAACATATGGCTTCGTTAAGAACGGAGAAGAATCCTGCATTTACAAATGGGCAAATGGTCTAGCAGTGGTATTGCTTATTTTGTACGTGGATGACATTTTCTTAATCGGAAATGATATCCTCGCACTATAAGGAATAAAAGTCTGGTTGTCATCACAGTTCTCCATGAATGACTTGGGTGAAGCATCCTACATCCTAGGGATGAAGATCTATAGGGATTGATCTAAAAGGATGCTTGGTATATCTCAGTCCACGTACATAGAAACTGTGCTGAAAAGGTTCAGCATGGAGAATTCCAAAAAGGACTATCTCTTGGTAGGTCAAAAAATTTCTCTCTAAGAAGGATTATTCGACAACTCCTGAAGAGAGAGAGTGTATGAGTAGAATCCCATATGCTTAGTGGGATTTATTATGTATGTAATGACATGTACGAGATCAGACATAGTATACTTACTAGGAGTGGTGAGTAGATACCAGTCTGACCCTGAAGAAAATTACTGAAAGATGGTTAAAACCATCTTTAAGTATTTGAGAAATACTAAGGATCATTGATTGGTTTATGGTGAGTCGGATCTAAAGCTTGTGGGGTTTATAGACTCCAGCTTTTAATTTGACCATGATGACAGTAAAAGTATGTTGGGATATCTTTAATCTAAATGGTGGAGCCATCTGCTGGAAAAGTTTAAGCAGCATACAGTGATTGACTCTGTTTATGAAGCAGAGTACATGGCAGCATCAGATGCAGCAAAGAAAGCTGTGTGGTTGAGGAAGTTCATCATCGAGCTCGGAGTAGCATCCTCTATTGATGGTCCAGTCCTACTCTACTGCGACAGCACTGACATCATAGCTCAAGCAAAGGAATCGAAGGCACACCAGTGGACAAAGCACATTCTGCGCCGCTTTCATTTGATCCTTGAGATCGTGGATCGTGGTGATGTCGACCTTCAGAAGATCAATGAAAAGAAGAACCTAGCCGACCTCTTCACTAAAATCCTGGCAATCAAGAAGTTCGATAACCATAAGTCGAAGATGAATATTAGATACTGTACTGAGTGGCTTTAGGATAAATGGGAGTTATTGAGAATTATGTTCCAAAGCCAATCATCAGTCTGTTACGGTTGAGCTATTTTATAATTATAATTAATTTATTAATTAATAAAAATTATTTGGTATCTTTTTTATAATAAGTTTACATCTTTTAATGAACTCCATTGTTGTGATAAAGTTCTTAGGACTGTTTAGTTTCGATAAAGAGAGGATTTATTGATTAGTCCTTAAATTTGTTCATGACCAAATGATAGGCTGTTAATTAGGACAACAGCGTCTATCGAGCATAGGTCGCTATATGCCATATAGGTTGATTTTTCTCTTAACTAAGGAGTGTGGAGACACTGGTCTGGCATACAAGTGAGATGTATGGGTACATCATCATTGAACGTGACCAACTTCAGAGCATTCTGCTATCGAGAATGTCTCTAATGGGATATAGGTATAAGTATCCCTTAGACCTAAAATCACCTCAATGACTTGCAAGCAACTCACTGTGCTTTGGTATCGTTGAATTTTTAATTCAGAAATGGAAGGCTTCTAGGCATAGTCAAGTACTTGCAAAGTCGGAGTGTGATCAAGATGGAATTGACCACTCCAAGAGTTGGAGAAGAATGTATCACTGTATTTCAATATAGCAAAATCTTGGTCAGGATAATCCATCAGATGGATTTGATATTTTGAAATACAATATGGACAACTTGATCAGAGTTGACAATTGAACTCTGAGGTGTCCTACGAGCATTGTGGTTAAGGGGATGAATTATATGGAAACTATATCCGTATGGATTCTAAGGATGGTGTTCTACACCTTCTACCTATCCGATCGTCGGATATCATTGCTAGATGGTCACTTCGATTGGTACAAAAATTTATTTCTATGCTACTGACTTAGGTTTGAACCTATGAGGTCACATATATTAGATCTTACGATTTGATCGGATGGTTGATCAATAATTAAGAATCATTCTAGGGTTAAACAATCAATACGATTGGTGTTTAACCTAGTGCAAGTGTTGCAAGAGGATTGATTAGCAATTGAATTGCTAATTGGCTTAATTTGATTAAGCCAATATGCTGAGATTAAGTTTAATTAAATATAATTTAATTAGATTTGGTTTGGACTTGATTGGGTCAAGTCCAATTGATTTATTGGATAAGCCAAGTGCAAGGAAGAACTAGTCCTAGTCTAATTAGGACTCGAATTAATCCAATTTTTTAATTTGATTAAAAAATAAATTAGAATTAAATTTAATTTAATCTAATTTAATTAAGTTCTTAAATGGATTAAGGTCTTATTTAATTAGGTTTGTTTAATCTTAATTTTATTTGATTAAAAGGTCTTGTTTGACCAAGTCAAAATAGGAGTCCTAGTGTGACTGGGACTCCCTATCACTTGCGCTACTTAATCCTTACGCCCCATGCCCCTTTTGTTTTGTTTATTACATGAAAATTCTTTACTCCCATGGCTTCTCACGCCCTCTTTCTTTTCTGCTTTTCTCATAATGTAATTTGTTGGAATACTAAGTCAAAAGAGGAGTTAGTTTTGCTTAGGATTCTATAAGATAGAATTCTTATTGACCAAAATACCTTTCCTTGAGTGCCGCACCCTCTTTTAATTAATTCTTCTCTTATTTTATGAAAATAATTTTTTTTTATGTGCCCTCCCTCATTGGTCCATGCCAATAATTATGGAGGAGGCGCCCCAACAACTTCCCATGTTTGGACATTCCTAGTCTAGGATTTTGATCTAACTTGGACTCTTCTTTTTTTCTATTTATTAGATAAATTTTATTCTAATTTTTTCATCAAATATAGATCTTTGGGAGAGGTTTGGGTGTGCAAGAATCAAAGGAAGAGGATCCTTGGTTGTGGGGGTTTCATAGGCACCAAACTAGGTATCTAGGTGAGAGAAAAGAGAAGAAGAAGAGGGTCTTCTTCTAGGACTATTTTATTTTCAACCTCTCCTTCTTTTCTTTGAGTTTTTTCTAAGAGTCTCAGATCAGTAAACTCTCATCTTTCTTCTCATATTTTGGAGAGTCCAAATTTTGAAGAAGGAAGCATTGGATTGACCGTCGAAGAAGGATCAGCATAGTACTAGCATGCTGTGCTGATTTTCTGCATCGAACTTCAAATTAGGGATTATAGGCTCGTGTAGATGACTCCTAGAGGCCAGATATGTGTGTGGCTCATGACATCATCCTCAAACTTGGATCAGCAAGTTAGAACATCTAACTTGCTCAAGTAATAGATATGATCTATAAACTTCATACCTGCATTTGATGTAGTGTAGATCTAGGTTGATTTGATCAATCTTTTACTTTTTTATTTGATTTTAATTTTTGATTTAATATCATACCTTGATCATGTAATAGATTTGAGATCTAGGTGTTTACATGTTTACTTAAATAAATATTTAATTTATTTAAATCTTTTGCTATAAGATTTTAAAAAGATTTTCAAGATCTACCTGTAAAATCCTAGATCTGGTTTCTTCAATCAAAGCATCCAAGTTCATTTATAATATGATCATATTTGTATTAAATTAAATCTAAAAAATAAAACTCTTAAGATTGCACATACTGCTATAGGATTATCCTGCTGTAAGATTTATTTCTTATAGTAGAGAGGTTGTCCTAGTATGTGCTGATCCATTCTTGAATCATGAGTAAGTTAGATATGATCTAAATAATTTTATGATTCATTCTATAATTTTAAATCTAAAATTAAATAGATATTAGATCTATTTTAAATTATTTAGATTAGATCTAAATAATATCAGATTACACATATTGCTATAAGATTGTCCTGCTGTAAGGTTTATCCTTTACTTATAGTGGAGAGATTGTCCTAGTATGTGCTGACCTGAATAACCTAAATCATAAATATGTTAGATAAAATCTAATATAATTTATAATTTATTTTTAAATTTTAAATTTAATTTTAAATAATTTATGATCTGATGTATATGATGTGTTTTATGTTTAGATCTAAATTCTATTATTGCATATGTTGATATGTAATTTTATTTTGAATCTAGAATGTATATATATGATATATTTATTTTATAAAATTTAAATTGAGAATTTATTTTCTATAAAATTCTAGATTCAAAATCCTAGGACATGATTGATATATTAAAACAAATCAGATCTAAAACTATATATTAAATATGATTCAATATAAGCTATTTACAATTTGAAAATATTTCAAATAATCCAATCAAAAATTAGTTCTAAGATTTCATAAATTCAAACCCATAAGCTTTGAACTTAATTGAGAATTAATTGATTGTCTAGGATCTAGGTTTGTGATTTGAAGATCCTAAGATAATTTCATAAAATATGGGTTAAAGGATAATGGATTAGCTTTGATCAGGTCCTTAATTGGGTTAGACCTTGGGTTAGATTAAATATGGACTAAGTTAAGAAATTGATCAAACCTAATTAATAGTTAATTAGGATTAGGTCATTTCTATAGATCAATTCAATAGTTGTAGTTGATCAAAGTCCATACATCTAATAAATGGATACGGATCATGGCTTAGTGGTCGAGCTCGAGTCTTTAGACAAACCAAATCAAAATTGATAAATCAATTGGTGTCTAAGGTAAGTCTAGTAC
The DNA here is from genome assembly GCA_006176705.1 of Cocos nucifera. Classification (NCBI taxonomy): domain Eukaryota; kingdom Viridiplantae; phylum Streptophyta; class Magnoliopsida; order Arecales; family Arecaceae; genus Cocos; species Cocos nucifera. Next base: position 72,465 of record QRFJ01004145.1, on the reverse strand, counting down.
TCTCAGACTGATGGATTTTAATTGGCAGCCCGCTTATCTAGCCATTTCTGATGGTGTCTAAGGCAAGCCTTGGCAGACCCTTTTATCGATCTCACTTATCTAGCCAATATGGTTAATCAGGACTTGATTAGGTTGCTCATTGATTCGTGCTAACCCATGTCACATAGAAAATCAATGAGATTGATTTTATTCAGTGAGACTGATCTAGGTACCCATAGATCGATATTGATCCTAGTCCTCATAAATGACTTATGAAGTTAGTGGGAAGACTTGACTTGGTGAAGTCAGTGAGAGCAAATTGATCCATGTCCTTTCTATCCTTAAATCATAAATAATTTTAAATTATCTAAAATTATTAGATTCTTAAAATGATAAAGTTATGGAGATAACTAAGTCATAGCCTTCCATTAAGGTGTTTGATAATGGATCCATTAACTTAATAATCATTGGAGGCCCATAGGCCTAGTGCTTGTTGACTAATGGTATTATCATTCATCATATGATGACTTGAATGTGTCTCTCTAATAGTGATTAGGTTGACCAACCATAGTTGGACTTAATCATTCGTTGGTTAGATGCACCAAGTATAGTCATGTTAATGGTTGGACCTAATCGGATCCTTATAATGGAGGCCCTAGCCTACTGATTTGGTTTCTGAGGCAAAATTAAATTATTAGAAGTTGTTTGAAGAAATAATTGATTATGAACCTACTTTTAGATGTACATGGATTGACCAACCATAGTTAGGCTTGTGTGCAGTCTTTGTGAATTCTAGTACCTACTAGAAAATTAAAGTAATTTTTTGAATTAGCGGTAGAGGCTACCAATTTGAATAAAATAGTGGAAGAACCTTAAGACTAAAGTCCAAGTCTCTAGACTTAAAATAATTTATATACTTAGGTCATTGTTATCTTTTCTCAAAATAAGGCTAAACCCTAATTGCTCCAATCACTATTAGATAGTGATGACTTATGTGACCCAACTTTGATAATTAGCATCGAAAGTTAAATTCGGTTTAGTAGTACGAATAAATTCGTACTAGAGATTCTTAGCCCAATTAAAATAATTAGTCCAATATTAACCCAAATCAGGCATAGTGCTTTTACTATTAGAAGTAGGATCATAGGAAGAAGAATTATCTTGCTTTTCTTGACCATAACAGGCTAAACAAGAGAAAGGCACAAGAGTTGCTTATCAAAGATGTTATATGATAACACCTTAAAATTTTTTTATACGTAATTCTACTACCTAGGTATAGGATACCAATAATCCTATGCAATTTATTGCAAGGATTTTAGGTAAGTGGAATGTTTGAAAATAATGAGAAATACCTAAACATTTGGGATGGAAGTCCTATTCTAATTCTAGCTTTAGAAATTGTCAAACTTATTTTCAAAAGATATTATTTTGAGTGATTGTCACTTTTGTCCATGATTTATGATAAATGTGATCTCTGTTAGCCTTTTGATCAGAGATAGTTATCATTTATCTATAAATAGGATTGTTATGATATCATTATGAATAATGTTATAATAATATATGGATAATAAAAAAATAATATTTAATATTTATATAGCTTGTTAAGTATAATGTATACATTTAATAAACATCCAAGTTAGATTATATCATCAATGTCTATATTTGGCATTATAGGCTTAGTCATCTTGACAAGAATAGGATAAATGGGTTAGCTTGAGAGGAAAACCTTGACATCAATGATTGTAAATCATTGATAGCCTATGAGTCTTGTCTTCTTGAGAAGATGACAAAGTCATCTTTTACTAGAAAACGTGAAGGAGCCGATAAAATTCTAAGTCTCATATATAGTGATGTATGTGGACCAATGAACTTAAGTGCTAGAGGAAGATATTAATATTTCATTATAGACGACCTATCTGGGCATGGGTGCGTCTAGTATGAATCATTTGAAATATTCAAATGATTCGATAATAAAATAGAAAAATAGATTAAAAATAGTATTGGAACTCTTCGATCAGATCGAAAAGGTGAATACTTATCCAGTAAGTTTATGACATATCTAGGAGAGAATAAGATTCTCTCTCAGTGGATTTCTTTTCAGAATATAGTGTATTTGAAAGAAAAAATTAAACTTTATTGGATATGGTTCGATCCATGATAGGATTCACTTGTCTGCCTATTTTTAGGATTATGCTCTTGAGACTACTAGTTTTACTCTAAAAATATACTGAGTAAATCTATTGTAAAGACTCCATATAGGATATAGATCGGGCGTAGACCTAGACTCTCTCAACTTTAGATTTGGAGTTGATTAGCCTATGTCATAGGTTTGCACATAGATAAACTTAGATCCTGATCTAATAGGTGTTTAAGGGTTATTAATTCTACCATGCTGAAGAACATAAGAGGATCATCAACAGTAGGGCATTCTTTTTGGAAAGAAGTTCCTTAGAGAAAGAACTGATACTTTTTAAGTTAAATTTGGAAAAGTTTGATCAGTAGAAAAGAATTGACATAATCTAGTAAACCTACAAAACTAGATTTGATCAAATCAAATCCGAAGCCTATTAAAGTGGCATCTTTAAGGAGATCCGGTAGAGTACCATACTAGCTGAATAGATACTTCAGTACTAGGTCTGGGATGGCGATCCTATTGAGCTCGATGAGAACAATAAGGATCTAATCACATATATGAATGCAATATAGTGGTTTGACTCTAAGAAGTGGCTTGCAGCCACATAATCCAAATTGAAGTCCATGAAAATCAATAGTCTATGGACACTAGTTGATTCACCTTAAAGGATAAAACCCATTAGTTGTGAATAGTTTTTCAAAAGGATCAAAGTAGCACCGACGGAAAGGTAAAGACCTATAAAGCCTGTTTGGCTATTATCTTAGTTTTGGAACATATGTTTTGAATGCATGTCTTTGTTATGAACAAAGATAAACCCTACATTTGTAGTTGGGCAAAATATTCTGTAGTGTTATTTTTTGTATTGTCTATGGATAAAATTCTCTTAATCGAAAATAGCATTCTAACATTACAAGAAATAAAGGTTTGGCTATCATCTAATTTTTTCATGTTCAAGATCAGATATGGTATACTCACTAAGGGTAGTGAGCAAATACCAGTCTGATCTAAGTGAGAACCACTAGAAGATTGTATAGACAATCCTTAAGTATTTAGAAAATATGAAAGTTCAGAGACTCAAATATGAAAATACTGACTTAAAACATGTGGATGTTTTGATTTTAGTCAGATCAAGATGACAGCAAGAGAATGTCAGATCATACCCTAATTATAGGAGTAATCTGCTAGAAAGGTTCTAAGCAGGATACTGTAGCCTATTCAGTTAGTGATGTAAAGTACATCGTGGCATATGATGCAGCCATGTATGCTATGTTGTTGCTGAGGTTCATTAATAGGTTGGGAGTAGCACTCTCCATCGATGGTCCAATCCTATCGTAGCACTGAAGCCATTGCTCAAGCTAAAGAATCCATCGATGGTCCAATTCTATTGTAGCACTGAAGCCATTGCTCAAGCTAAAGAACCAAAGGACCAGCATATTCTACATTGCTATCACCTTTGATTTTAGATCAGGATGACGTCGATTTTTGGAAGATCAATGAAAATGGAGAACTTGACTGATCCACTTGCTAAGGTCTCAGAACTAAGGAGTTCTATAAACTCAAGTGGAAGATAGGATATTTGGTATTATTCTAATTGGCTTTAGTCCAAGTGAAAGTTATTGAAAAATGTATCCTAAAGCTAATCATCTAAGTGGTAGATGATTAAAATTAGTATATGAATTATCTAATAAATAGTTATTTGGCTGGTTCATCATAAAAGTTCTATCTTTCTTAATTAAACTTCTAAATTATGATGAAGTTCTTAGAACCATAATCAATTGATAAAAAAAAATTTATTGGATGATTCTTAAATTGTTCATGATCAAATGATAAGTTATTAACAAGGATAATAACTTATCGAGTGTAGGTCGCTGTATGCCATATGCATTGGTTGTCCTTATAACTAAGTGGTATGAAGATACTGGTATGGCATTCAGGTGAGATGTAGGAATATATCTATACTAAACATGATCAATATAGCACTCTACTGTCAAGAGTAGCTAGCTAAGGCTAATGGGTATAAGTGTTCCTCCGACTTGAGATCACCATAGTGACTTACAAGCAACTCATCATACTTTAGTGCTGGACTATCAATATTTTTAATATAGATTTGAAAGGTTTCTGGGTATAGTCAAGTACTTGTGAAGTTGGTGCATGAGTCAAGATGGGATTGACCACTCCAGATTAGCTTCAGAAAGAGAATGTGTCATTGTGTTTCAATTTAGTGAAACCTTGGCCTGGATAATCCTCGTAAGGAGTCATAGGATTTACAAAATTTTGAGATACAATAAAGATAACTTGTATGAGTATTGACAGTGTACTCAAAGTCATCTTGAGCATTATTGATCATAGGAATGAATTATATGATAACCATAGACCAAGATTTTAAGAATGTTGCTTTGCATACATTCGACCTATCTGGACGTTGGGAACCGTTGCTAGATAGTTACTTCAACTGGTACAGAAATTGGTTCTTGTGCTACCAGTGAAAGAAATATGCCCTCAAGCCAATCAAAATTTATATTTTGATGGGCTATTCTTTTATCTTTCAAACTCATATAATGATATTTTTAAATAATAAAGATATTTTATTTTATCGTATTTTGCATCTTAATTATTTATTTAAGATTATGATGAATCCCATAGATTAGTGCTATGATTTTAGGGTTATGATGAGATCATACTTGTGAGATCTAAAATCTCAAAATCTTAATCTAAAATATTTTTGATCGATGGAACATTGAGATGGAGATCAATATTTTTGGAAAGACTAGCACATCCTATGTATGCTTGATGAAAGGATGATTGATCTCACTATCACTTGTATATGACACTAATATAAGGATATGGATGCTGATTAGAGAATGAGTTTACTAAATTGATCCAACTCGAGAACATCTAATGGAGTCTTATCTACATGTCAATTGATGGTTTTTATAGTGGAAGTTATGCATGTAATCCTTTGACCTGAGAATACCATAGAATCTTATATGTATGAATCCACATTTTGATTCATACTCATTCATGACTTAGTTATGTACAGGGTGTTCTAGATATGGTGGATTATATATGAAGGTTGTAAGTAGATCAACATAGAATCGATCACTCCTGAAAAGAGGAGATCGCATCCTACTTGTTTCAATCAAATGATGATTCAGAAAGTCTTTGATCAAAGTATGATGAAAATTAAAAATAGTTTCTAATATTTCATTAATCGAATCATCATCATAAGATTAAAAAAATTTGAATATGATATTGGGTTTGGCATATTTTCATACCCAGAGTCATATTCGGGATGCAGGGTGATCGAAGGATCTTATTGCATGGTAACTTTTCACTGAAGGATATTTTCGATATTTTCATCAAAATTTCATATCTTTTAGGTAGACATGATACATTGCTAGACGTCAATCTTGTCGTATAATTTTGATCGAATTAAAGAAGTTTAATTTGATCATTAATTAGAAAGTATTCTAATTAGTTGAATCGGATTAGATAGTTTTGACCTAAATCAGTTTGGTTGAGTTCTAACCAGATTAGGTCAAATCACATCCGAACCCACTGCTAGCTAGATGTGGAATCCAATGGGTCACATACAAAGAGAATTAATCAAGGGTCTAATTGGATTAGATCATATTTTCAAGTTGAACATGCTAGCACATGTTGCAAACCCTGGTATCTAGATTCGAATCAGTTTCTGATTTGGGCTAATTAAATCTAATTTGAGTCAAATCTATTAGAAATTATGTTTCAAAGCTAATCATCAGTCTATTGATGGTTGAGCTATTTTATAATTATAATTGATTTATTAATTAATAAAAATATTTTGGCATCTTTTTCATCATAAGTTTATATCTTCTAATGAACTTCATTGTTGTGATGAAGTCCTTAGGACTGTTTAGTTTCGATAAAGAGAGAATTTATCGATTAATTCTTAAATTTATTCATAATCAAATGATAGACTGTTAATTAGGACAACGGCATTTATTGAGCATAGGTCGCTATATACCATATAGGTTGGTTGTCCTCTTAACCAAAGAGTGTGGAGATATTGGTATGGCATATAGGTGAGATATATGGGCACATCGTCATTGAATGTGACTAACTCCAGAGCATTCTACCATCGAGAATATCTCTGATGGGATATAGGTATAAGTATCCCTTAGACCTGAGATCACCTCAATGACTTGCAAGCAACTTACTGTGCTTTGGTACTGGACTAAATGAATTTCTAATTCAATAATGGAAGGCTTCTAGGAACAGTCAAGTACTTACAAAGTTGGAGTGTGATCAAGATGGAATTGACCACTCTAAGAGTTGGAGAAGAATGTATCATTGTATTTCAATATAACAAAACCTTGGCCAGAGTAATCCATTAGATGGATTTGATATTTTGAAATACAATATAGACAACCTAATCAGAGTTAATAGTTAAACTCTGAGGTATCCTATGAGCATTATAGTTAAGGGGATGAATTATATGGAAACTATATTCGCATGGATTCTAAGGATGGTGTTCTACACCTTCGACCTATCTAACCGTCGGATATCATTACTAGATGGTCACTTTAATTGGTATATAAATTTATTTTTATGCTATCAACTTAGGTTCGGATCTACGAGGTCACACACATTAGAGCTTATGATCTAATCGAATGGTTGATCAATGATTAAGAATCGTTCTAAGGTTAAACAATTAATATGATTGGTGTTTAACCTAGTACAAGTATTGTAGGAGGATCGATTAGCAATTGAATTACTAATTAGCTTAATTTGATTAAACTAATAGGCTAAGATTAAGTTTAATTAAGTATGATTTAATTAGATTTGGTTTGGGCTTGATTGGATCAAGTCCAATTGGTTTATTGGATAAGCCAAGTGCAAGAAAGAACTAGTCCTAGTCTAACTAGGACTCGAATTAACCCAATTTTCTAATTTGATTAAAAAATAAATTAAAATTTAATTTAATTTAATTAAATATTTAAATGGATTAGGGCCTTATTTAATTGGGTTTGTTTAATCTTGATTTTATTTGGTTAAAAGATCTTGTTTGACCAAGTCAAAACAGGAGTCTTAGTGTGACTAGGACTCCCTATCACTTGCACCACTTAATCCTCACGCCCTATGTCCTTTTTGTTTTATTTCTTATGTGAAAATTCTCCACTCCCATGGCTTGTCATGCCCTTTTTCTCTCCTCCTTTTCTCATATGGCAATTTGTTGGAAGACCAACTCAAAAGAGGAGTTAGTTTTGCTTAGGATTCTATGAGATAGATGAAGGGAAATCCTGATTTCCCGGTCCAGGTTCGTCCAGATCTGATCAGATCAAGAGATATATTTCAAAAATTTTTCCCTTGATCCCAATCAGATCTTGATATATTTCAGATCTAATTCTTATTATTTTAATAAATAAAATAAAATAAGATAAATTAAATCAAATTTAATTTACCTGATTTGGGTAATCCTATTACCCTATAGATGATCCTGATTGCAGCGGAAGGTTCTGGATCTAGCCACGCAAGCGCCTGGCCTCTACCGGTATCCACTCGGGTTGGATCTAGAGATCCTCTTCTTCTCTATCATGCCTCCAAAAATTAGATCTGGATCTGATCTGGAGGATCTTCAAAACTCCTTTTGAAGATCAGCAGTCGTCCTTTGCAGCAGTGCAGCCTTCTTCTTTTGATCGCCTTTCTTTTGATCTGGAACGCACCAACCTAAGTCCAAAACTCTTTTGGACGTGGAGAGGAGAAGGAGGAGAAGTTTAGGCATGGAGGAAGAGGAGAGAGGCAGCCTTGGGGCGTGGGAAATCTCTATTCTAATTGCATTTAAATCTGAGTTGGGCGCAGGGTCTTATTTATAGACTAAGCGTGATCCAACTCCTCTTCCTCTCAACCAATCACAACCCTTTGTGAAATCAGATCTAAATCTGATTGGTTGGAATAGAGTCCCCTGGATTCCTCCTTAGAGGGCGCCTAAGACCAGTCAAACTGGATTCTTAGTAGAACTCTGATTGGAATCCAAAAGGGAGGTGGAGTCCTTGTCCAACAAGGACTCCAAGGTGCCTCCAACTTGGGCGCACGCCTAGGGTGGCGTGCGCCCTCCTCCTTGCCAGGTTCTGGCAGGGGGACAAGCCCCCACCAGTTCTCCAATAGGTGCATGACACGTGGACAAAAGTCAAAGTGTCTATGGTCAACATTTGACCAGTCAAAGGTCAACTTTTGACCAAAGTCAAAGGACCAAAAATGGCAGGTGACCAAAAATGGCAGGTCATGTCTTATAAAATAAGACAACCTTCTCTAACTTGGACAACCTCCAGTTAGACCATATGAAGGCCTCTGATTGAGCACAAACTCCTTTGGCTCAGTCAGAACAACTTATTTGTGATAGTAAAAGAAGAACGTTAGGTTCAATCGAGTGCTAGCACGATTTCCTTGAACCTAATTAAATCTCATTCAGATCAAGTGAACTAGATTAGTTCAATTGATGATCACCAGATTCAAACCCTTATTTGTGTAACCCAGTTAGGTTCAGTTCTGTATGGTAATGGGATATGTCATGATCTCTATCATAGTCATCATCGAAACTCCTTTCGATGGATCAGAACTCTTCTGATTCGAACAGCTAGAATGATCGATCATCTAAATCATTCTAATTGCTCCCAAAATCCACCAGTGACACCTAGCAGTATATGGTGGCAACCCATCAGAGCTGAATGCGAACCTCTTGGTGCAGCTACCTGTGTGATTAAGTTCTTCTATCTTGAGCCCCGATCAGATTAGGATTAAGGTAAACTCGTCAAACCCTAGTCTCTGTCATATGATATAATCATTCGATTCGAGTCCAATGTGAAAACCTAAATAGAAACTCTTTCTATTATTTCACTCTACCATGGCCATGGGCTTCAGGACTTGATTCTCATGATTATCATAGGGCTGCTCCTCTACCACCGAGGTAGATAGATTCCATCTTGATGCAATCCAGTTCCTACAATGAACATGTCATAGCCAACATACACCTTAGGGTTCCATATGGCTAGGAGACCGAGTAATGGTGTAGTCAAACTATAACACCCTCAAGGTGAACTACCGATGCATCTCAGGTCAAAGAACCAGACACACTACTACAGCATCGAGTCAGTCATTGACGAGAAGGTAGACTCCCTAATGACTACTCGAGGTGGTCACGCTCAGTGCCCTCGTTCTCTAACGAGTATCTGTACTTTCGCTCTGGTGTCTCCACACCGTAGACTCAAGACTCATCTACTAAAGAGAAGCGATCATACACCAACCTTTCGGATCAATCACTATCCTCGTGATGATCCTATGGTCGGGAGCTGTTTATGAGTTAATAATGATTATTCATGTCTTAAATTTTCAACTCTTGAAAATATGAATTATCATTACCATTAACTCAAAGGATGTATCACAGACACTAAATACACAGGTGTGATAGAAAATAACCCATTTTATTGATTATAGTCAAAATTATAATTTTGCCCCTAGAAGTGTATTATAAGTGTCAACCAATTCTGGCTTCTAGGGCACATATATCTAACAATAGAATCCTTGTTGACCAAAACACCTTCCCTTGAGTGCCACCCTCTTTTTTAATTAATTCTTCTCTTATTCCATGAAAATAATCTTCTTTTTTGTTCACCCTCCCTTGCTGGTCCACGCCAATAATTGTGGAGGAGGCGCTTGGGCGCCCCAACAACTTCCCATGTTTGGATATTCCTAGTCTAGGATTTTGATCTAACTTGGACTCTTCTTGTCTCTATTTATTAGATGAATTTTGTTCTTATTTTTCATGAAACATAGAGCTTTAGGAGAGGTTTACGGTGTGCAAAAATCAGAAGAAGAGGGTCCTTGGGCATGAGGGTTCCATAGGCACCAAACTAGGTGTCTAGGTAAGAGAAAAGAGAAGAAGAAGAGGATATTCTTTTAGGGCTGTTTTATTTTCAATCTCTCCTCCTTTTTTTTGAGTTTTTTCTAAAAGAGTCTCAAATTAGTAAACTTTCATCTTTCTTCTCATATTTTGGAGAGTCCAAATTTTGAAGAAGAGAGCATCGGATCGACCATCGAAGAAGGATCAGCATAATACTAGCATGCTATGCTGATTTTCTGCATCGGAGTTTAGATCATAGATCATAGGCTCGTGTGGATGACTCCTAGAGGTCGGATGCATGTGCAGATTATGACTTCATCCTCAAGTCTGGATCAATAAGTTAGAATATCTAACTTAGGTAATAGATCTGATCTATTAACTTCATACCTGCATTCGATGTAGTATAGATCTAGGTTGATTTGATCAATCTTTTACTTTCTTATTTGATTTTAATTTTTGATTTAATATTATGCTTTGATCATATAATAGATATGAGATTTAGGTATTTATATATTTATTTAAATAAATATTTAATTTATTTAAGTCTTCTGGTGTAAGATCTTGAAAAAGTTTTCAAGATCTACCTGTAAAACCTTAGATCTAGTTCATTCAATTGGTATCAGAGCAAGATTGTTATTACATGACTTTTATACATATTTAGATTATTTCTTAGATTAGATTTAATTTATAATTTAATTATTAAATTTAAAATTAAAAAAAAATAGATCTTACAAACTGCCATATGATTGTCCTACTGTAAGGTTTATCCTTTACAGTGAATAGGTCGTCCTAGTTCATGATAATCTGACTCTAATCATAAATTTATTAGACTTGATCCAATTTTATTTATAATTTAATAGATTTAAAATAATTTTAGATCTAAAAATAAAATATTTTAGATTGCATGGACTAGTATAAGGTTATCCTGTTGTAAGGTTTACCCCTTACAGTGAATAGGTTGTCCTAGTACGTGTTGATCTAAAATATTGATCATAAAATTTTAAATTAGATATAAAAAATTTTATGATCTGATTAAAAATATTTTAATCTAATTTTAATCTTAATAAATATATTAGATTTGATCTAAGAAGATTTATGATTGATTATTATTGAAACTGTTTCAATTACATGAACCTGTTTAGATTAGATTTAAAGTAGATTCATGTTTATGTTACTTACATATTGATTATGAATCAAACATGCAACTTGGTTGATAGAACCATATTATAAAAATATTTTATAAACATGAAAACTATTTTTGAAAAGTCAAACCTCAATTCTTAGCCCAAAACTTAATTAAGAATTAAGAAGTTGTTTGATTAGTTTCTAGGATTGTAAATTGAAGATCCCATGACACGAATCATAACACATTGGGTTAATGGGTTAGTGGGGATTAGATCCATTAATTGGATTAAACCTAGGGTTAGATTAAAGAATGGACTTAATTAGAGAATTAACTAAATTTAATCAATTATTATCTTAAATTAGATTAAGGATTCTCTAGATCAATTGTAATAGTTGTAGTTGGTGAAGTCCATATCTTTAACAAGACTCAAGATGGACTCGATTCTTGGCTACATGGTCTAGCACAAACTATTAGGTTTATCTAATTGAAACTAATTAAACTAGTTGGTATGTAAGGTAAACCAGACCAATGGTTTTTAATTGGCAGCTTGCTTATCTGACCATTTCTGATGGTGTCTAAGGCAAGCCTGGCAGACCCTTCCACTGATCAAACTTACCTGACCTCTTGATGAGATTATATTTTGATCAGATTGCTTAACTATTCGAGCTGACCCATGTCAGTTAGGTAAATCAGTTTGACTAATTTAGGTGCTCCTAGACCAGCCTATTAATGATCTCCCTTAAGCTGACTTGGTAAAGTTAGTGGAAGGATCATGACAAGTTGGTTAATCTGACCTACTCGCTTCTATAAATTAAATCCTCTAAAATTATTAGGTCTCTAAAATAAAATAGTTATATGATAACTGGATCATAGCCTTCTATTAAAGTGGATGATAAAAAGTCCATCGGTTGGATAATCATTGGAGGCCCAAAAATCTGGTGCTTATCGATTGATGAAATTATCATTTATTATATGATCTCTTGGATACATCTCTCTAAATGATGGTTAGGTGGGTCAACCAAAGTAGGGCCTGATCATTCATTGGTTGGATGGGCCAAGTATGATCATGTTAATAGTTGGACCTAACTGGATCCTTTTCTAAGAAGGCCAAAGCCAACTGATCAGGGCCTGGGGCAAAATTTAATTACTGAAAATTATTTGAAGAAATAATTGGTTATGAACCTATCCTTAGATATTCATGGGTGGGCTAACCAAAGTTGGGCTCGTGTACAGTCTATGTGGATTTTAGTATCCACTAAGGAATTAGGGTAATTCCTCGAATTAAAGGTAGAGGCTACTGATTCGAATAAAATAGTAGGAGAAACCTTTCGATTAAAGTCCAAATCTTTAGGTTTAATAAATCAATTACTAATTAGGTTTTGGTTTTCCTTTGTGTAGACATGGCCACTTCCCTATCGCTTCGATCATTATTGGACAATGATAAGTTGGTGGGACCCAACTTCGATAGCTGGTACTGAAAGTTGAAGATTGTTCTGGAGCGTGAACGGATCCTATATGTGCTGACAGATCCTGCACCTGAGGAGCCAGCTGCCAATGCACGTGGAATAGTTAGGGACACTTATCAGAAGTGACTGAGTGATCGAACCATGGTGCGCTGTATTATGCTGGCTGCGATGAGCGACGAGCTCAGTCGTAGGTTTGAGACAGCTCAGCCAAATGAAATGCTCCAAGTATTGGAGGATTCTTTTGGCACACCCGATGACATTGAGAGGTGCAAGACTAGTTGCACCATCTTTAATGCCAATATGTGGGATGGAGCCTCTGTCACTGATCATGTACTGTATATGATCGAGCTGATAGAGCGTTTGAGCAAACTCGACTTTTTCTTGCATGAACAACTTGGGAAAGATGCAATACTGAACTCGCTGCCAAAGTTCTATCTCCCTTTCCTTACTCATTATAGAATGAAAAAGTCTGAAGTAAACTACCATGGCTTATTGGGGTTACTTAAGAACTTTGAGAAGGATCACTAGCTCCATAAAGAGTTGGTGAACTTAGTGGGAGGTTTGTCTTCTGATTCTCGACCCTTTAGGAAAGGGAAGAAGAACAAGAAGAAGAAAACAAAGAAGATACAAGTTCAGGCTGGGATATCAGTGTAGGGCCAGATCAGAAAGATCAAGCCTGATAAGAGTCAAGCTGAATGCTTCTTTTGCAAGAAGTGAGGGCACTGAAAGAGGAACTATCCTCAGTACATTGCCTACCTGGATCCAAACAGATAGAGAAAGAAGCAAGCTGTTGCTAGGCAAGGTATTTATATGATAACTCCTTGCAATTTTTTTATTTGTGATATTACTGATTGGGTATTGGATACTGGTAGCCTTTATCATATTTGTAATTTATTGCAGGGGTTGCAGGTCAGTAGAAGATTCACGCAAGATGAGAGATTCCTAAACGTTGAAGATGGAAGACCAATTTCAGTTCTAGCTTTAGAAATTTTGAAACTTGTATTTGAATCTCATACCATTGTTCATAGTGATTATCATTTCTGTCCTAGTTTTTTTTTAAATATCATTTTTGTAGGAATTTGGCCATGAACAATTATGAAATTTCAATAAAAAAATGAGTTTATAATGTCATTGTGAATAGTATTACTACTTTCTATGGACAATTGAATAATGATGTATATATGTTATCACAATCTATTAATATAGTCTATTCAACTGGCAAGCATCCTAGATTAGATAGTGTATCATATATTTACTTATGGCACTATAGGCTAGGTCATATAAACAAGAACAGAATAAACAGATTGACTCAAGAGGGAATCCTCGAAGTCAATGATTGTGAATCACTTCCAACCTGTGAGTCCTATCTTCTTGGTAAAATGACCAAGTCACCTTTTACTAGAAAATATGAGAGAGCCAATGAGCTCTTATGTCTAGTATATACTAATGTATGTGGACCAATGAGCACAAGTGCTAGAGGTGGATATGTCTACTGTTGAAGGAGAAATCCTGATTTTTCTCGATCAGATTCATTCAGATTTGATCAGATCAAGAGAGATATTTTAAAAATTTCTTTCATATATTTAGATCAGATCTGAGATATTTTAGATCTGATTTTATTGATCTAATAAATAAAAATAAAAATAAATTAAATCTGATTTAATTTATATCTTGATGCTGGGTAATCAAATTATCCTTTGATGATCTTGCTGATTGCCTGAGATTCTGGATCTAGCCATGCAAGCGCCTGACCTCTATCGATATCCACTCAGGCTAGATTCGGAGATCTTCTCCTTCTTTATCATCTCTCCAAAAATTAGATCTGGATCTGATTTGGAGGATCTTCAAAACTCCTTTTTGAAGATCTGCTATCGTCTCTGCAGTAGTGCTGCTTTCTTCCTTTCTCGTCAGCTTTTTCTTGCCTGGATTGCACCAAACTAGAGCCCAACTTGCCCTAGGCATGGAGAGGAGAGAGAGGACTAGAGGATGGCATGCAGGAGGGAGAGGGGCAACCTTGGGGTGTGGCTAAGAGAGAACTTTATAAAAGTTGGGCGCAGATAGGATTTATATAGACCCTGCTACGCCATGTAGTACCACATCATCCCGGCCAATCACGTTGCTTCATGCAATCAGATCTAAATCTGATTGGTGGGATGACATCACCTGATCTAATCAGATGAGAGCCCCTCTAATTCATCCTTAGATGGCACCTAAAACTGAATCAAAGTCTATAGGTTCTAGGAGAAGTCCAATCAAAATCTAAGTAGAAGCAATCTGGAGTCCCATCCGTATGGGACTCCAGGGCATCCCTATCCATGGGTTAGGCATGCCTCTCTAGGTGTCGCACCCCCTTCTCCTTTCAATTTCTAGCAAGGGGGACAAGCCCCTATCTGCTCTTCCTGCAGGTGCATGAACACATGAGCAAAAGTCATAGTCTCAATGTGTCAACATTTGACCAGTCAAAGGTCAACATTTGACCAAGTCAAAGGACAAGAATTAGTAAGTGATGAAAAATGGTAGGTGTTGTCTCAAATTTATCTCATAAATTAAGACAACCCTTTTCTGATCTGGACAAGCTCTAGTCAGACCAAGTAAAGGTACTTGAGTGAGCACAAACTTATTTACCTCAGTCGAGACAACTTTTAATGATAATAGAAGGAGAATGTTAGGCTCAATCGTGTGCTAGCATGATTTTCTTAAACCTAATTGAATCTAATTCAAATCAATTGGGAGGCCACTTAGGAGGCCATGGAAGGAGCCAGGATGTTGGCTCCAAGGATTTCAGGGGCTTGGTTGGTGCTTCAGATACCTGAGATTCAAGGTGGAGTAAGAAACCAAAGTTGGAGAATCAAGACTATAGAAAAGGATCATTTCTATAGGTTAGCCGGCTCAGTCTGAAACTGGATTAGCTAAGTCTCAGAGAACAGGCCAAACAGAGAGGAGTATGTTCAGGACTACAGCATGGCAAGCAACTGGGTCGACTCAGTTTTAAACTAAGCTGACCCAGTCTCAAGTTAGCCAGCTCAATGCTGAGACTGAGCCGGCTCAGTCTATGGGCAGAGCTACGTGAGGGTCTATTTGGGGCTAGAATAGAAACTTATCCTAAGAGTCTTAAGGCCTGATTTGAGAGATCTTAAGAGGGCTAACTCATGTATGAGTCCAGCTTAGATTCAGAGGATGAGAGGATGGGATACATGAGTGTACATGGGCTCAATAAGTACTTTCATGTATTAGGTTAGCCAGAAAAGTTTTTGGTCGGGCCTAATGACTATGTTTAAATACATAGATTATATTAGGATTTTTAAGAAAGTAATCAATACAGATCTTTTCTTCTTTCAACCTCACTTCTCTCTTCTCTCTAGAGTAGTTATCCTAGGTTCCTGAAAAAGCCCTAGAGAGAGGGGGCGCCTCCCTCAAGCCCAAGGAGGAAGGTGCCCCGGTATAGATCTAGGTGATGGATCTATGATACGTTGCCTTAAAGAATGTCAAAAATCTCCTATGGTCCATGCTAAAGATGGGGAGCTTCTGCAATATGGCATCAGAGCTAGGTGATGCCAGGATAATGCACCAACAATTGGTATCAGAGCGATACCAGGATCCAACATTTGGTATCAGAGTGATATCAGATTCCTTACATAAATAAGTTGGGTTTAATTTGGTCTAACTGGGCCTAACCAATTTGGATTGGATTGGTTCAATTAGATGACTATTGTAAGACTAGTTTGACTAGTCTTCCCATATGCCACATCATCCTTTGAATTGTGCCATCCTTTCTCCACGAGAAAAGATTTCTCATGAACTTTTTCCACATAAGAGAGAAGGCATGCACCCTCCTTTCTTATGCCCCATGTAGATAAGATAGGTTGGTTGTTTTTCAAATTCAAAGGAGTTTGAGTTTGAATGAATAAGCCAACCATCTTATCTAAAATCCTCATGCCTCCTTGTGTGCGCATCGATAAAAACTTATTTTTTGGGTGTACGCAAAATAAAGAGATGAAGAAATAGAAAAAGAGAAGATTTCTCTGGCGCATGAGTTCTTCCTCCTTTGCATGAGAAAAACTAGAAAATAGAGAGTTCTAGGTGCAAAGGGTTTTGGGTGAGTGCATATCCTAAAATCTATCTAGGGTTCGGGATTTAGATCTATGAGTTACGAGGGTCGTGACTTCAAAGATTCTGGCCGTGAACCTCCTCAACTTCTCATCTACGTTTATTGGTGATCCAAAGCATCCAAAGAGCCCATGAAGCAAGATCAAAGGAGTTTGATTTG
The DNA here is from genome assembly GCA_006176705.1 of Cocos nucifera. Classification (NCBI taxonomy): domain Eukaryota; kingdom Viridiplantae; phylum Streptophyta; class Magnoliopsida; order Arecales; family Arecaceae; genus Cocos; species Cocos nucifera. The sequence continues at coordinate 55,614 of QRFJ01004145.1, read as the reverse complement.
AAATCAGCCATTAAAGGTTCTTGCAATGAGCTAGCACTCGAGAGGAACTATTTAGAATCAGGGCCTCATGTGGATTACCCATGGAGGCCAGATGCATATGTGGCTACATCACGGCATTTAGATCTATACCGAGGAGATCAGATTGCAGTATTCTTCTACCCATAAAAAGATAATATGTTCTGAACATATAGAGCAGTAAAAATAGTTTTACTACGGTCATTATTTTTATTTTAAAATATGCATGCATATATGATACATTAGATCTATAACATATAGGATTTTCAGATTAGATCTATAGCTCTTATTATTAATTTAATTAATAATAGTTTTCACTATATATCTTTTTTGAAAAAATTTTTTGAAAGTAAAGCTAGAAACCTTGTATAGTAATCATTAGACTATGTCCCCAAAGAAACTCTGAAAGGTCCATGAAGCTTATCATGGGTCAGACCATATCTAATAGAATCTAATTTTTTTATTCTAAAACTTTGTTGAGTTGAGACGTTCCAGGTGGAGTCCATTATGAGACTATGCCATTATTCTTAAGATAGTCTAAAAATTTTTGATTAAGGTATTCACCTTCTCGATCTGATCGAAGAACCTTAATAGATTTTTCTATTTATTTTTCTACTTCGAGTCTGAATTTCTTGAACTTTTTAAAGGCTTCAGACTTATGTCGCATCAAATACACATACTTGTACTGAGATAAATCATTAATAAAAGTGATGAAGTAGATATAATTGCCCCTGGCCAGCACATCAAAGGGCTACACACGTCTGTGTGTACCAGGGCAAGTAGGTCTGTGGCCCTTTCCCAATGTCCTATAAAAGGAAGCTTGGTCATTTTGTCATGAAGGCATGATTTATAAATCGGATAGGACTGAAACCTATCCTCCTCGACTACCGTCAGGATTAGATTTAGTACTTAGAGACTATTTTTATGTGCCTATAATAAGTAGGAATTTGATTTCTATTTCATATTTAGCAAAGGAAGACTATGTAATTAGTTTTCTTAAGGACCATTGCAATATTCCTTTTGAAAGAAATAAAATTGTAAGTGGTTTTTCTTATAAATGATCTCTACCAATTACATATTGATATTTCTCTTTTCAGTATCGAGCAAAATGTGAATCCCATAGGATCAAAGCGACCTAGAGATAGTCTAAACGATAGATATCTGTGGCATGTTAGGCTTGGTCATATAGCTGAAGATAGGGTTAACAAATTGGAGAAATTTGGGCTATTGAGTCTGTTGACTTTTGAGTCCTATCCGATTTATAAATCATGCCTTCATGACAAAATGACCAAGCTTCCTTTTATAGGACATTGGGAAAGGGCCACAGACCTACTTGCCCTGGTACACACAGACGTGTGTAGCCCTTTGATGTGCTGGCCAGGGGCAATTATATCTACTTCATCACTTTTATTAATGATTTATCTCAGTACAAGTATGTGTATTTGATGCGACATAAGTCTGAAGCCTTTAAAAAGTTCAAGAAATTCAGACTCGAAGTAGAAAAATAAATAGAAAAATCTATTAAGGTTCTTCGAT
>QRFJ01004145.1:0-54053 GCA_006176705.1 Cocos nucifera | reverse complement strand
GGGTGCAATAAAGAAGAGGAGGATACACCTGATTTGGTTCGTCGATGTTCTTTGGAGCTTGAAATTTGCTGACACTTCATTTGATTTTCCCGTCAAAGTTGAAATCATCCACAAAAGCAGCTAAAAGACGACAATAATATATTAAAATAAAAAAAAAGGAAAAATCGATCAAAACAAATAAAGGAAAAAAAGACCTATTCTAGTATTTTCGATTATAGATCTTCACTTGACTTTCTCTGAGTCTGATTTGAAATCATTGTGCCACTTCAATTGATACTTCATTATCGAGCCCTCTTTCAAATGACATTGCTACTTTTAAGTCGAAATCATATTTTCTCACGAATCTTCCACTATATGAATTACTCAATAATACAATTGAGAATAAGTTTGAATTATCATCAGAAGTTTAGTATCTGAACAAAATATTAAAAGTAACTGTTCATCTTGGATTCTACGAATTAATTTTTCTTGTGACACTATAAAGTCCTCTCTAGCTTGAAAAGGTCTCCCTAAAGATTAAGGGGTACTCAAATTCTTGCTTCAATCAGAACAATTAAAATCAACAAGAAAAAATAAACTTGTTTAACCTTTACAAGACATCCTCACGATACTCTGGATATTTAAGTTCTGTCGGCTAATTTAAGAAGAATAAATAGTAGTAGGTGATCGATTCTCTAGACCCAACTTTCTGGAAAATAAAAAAGCATGAGTAATAGTTGCTCTAAATCACAAAAACTTTATCAAAACTAAATCATCAATAATTGCAAGGATAGTAAACCCGGATCATTTAGCTCGTAGGTAATTATTTGAACATTGCTGAGGGCATTTTTCTTCATATTCAAATTGATTCTTTTTATTCTTTTTCATTTCCTCTTCAGGTTTTTTTTTCTTATTGTTGAGGATATTCTTTAGAAACCTATGGCATACCTGAGCATTTTGAGTAATAGCATCTAGAAAAGAATATTAATATATAAATTCTTTAATATTCTTAAAAAGATTAAAAAATTTCTATCTGCATTGGCTGTATTAGCTTCTCTAAAATGGTAGTGCGGTACGTAGGGCTTCGTTTGGATTGACAAACCGTATACTTGGGACAATCGATCTGCTGGTATATGATGATTGACGAATTAGTTGATGGTTTCTTATGTAGTTGGTCTTGCAGTCTCTTTTCTGATGGCTCGCTCCAACTTCGACCTTACTCTAGGATGATAGCATGACTGCTCCCTTGGATGGTCTTCCGTGTTGCTGGCAAGATCTCTGAGTCTCTCGAAGATTATCATCTCTCTCTTTCCTTTATTTTTTTTTTTCTTCATTAAGACAATGTAGAATAAGTTAGGGGGTAAAAAAAAAAAAAATCATGTGTCAAGAAGAAAATCTTGAGCAAGATAGACTGGACAAGTGATAAAAGATAGAATTATTTGCTAATGAATGTAACGAGTTAAAGAAGTAGATTAGTTGGTCGACTTTTAGCAGCCCACTTAGATCATTAAAAGACTATTAGCACTTCTAATTGCACATGCACACTAACAAGGCAAAGTAGGTATTGATTATAAGGCTAACTGAGGATTCAATTATTACTGAAAATTGATGATCGATATACATTCTAATCAAAAAAACTTGAATTTAAGAAAAGAGCTACCTGCCTAAAAATAATGTGCAAAAGATAGAGAATACATGGATTGCCCGAAGCCTAGTAATTGGATCTCTGCACCTAGGTCAAGTGTGGACATTCACGTAAAACAGTGAAAGAAAGGCCAAGATGCTCAGCAAAAAAAAAAAAAAAAGGGTAGTGTAAAAGCTACTTTAATTTATGAGTATAAAATTGAGAATGTATAGAAAATTGACCAAAATAGGTGATAAGAGAGGATACTTTTATTCTTTTAATTTAATACTGAAATACTAAAGTTAGTCATCATGAACATAAGTGCTATAGATCTTTGATGTACTCTAAGAAAGTTTTTAATTATATTGACTAAAAAATTTACTTCTGAAGCTCAATGCTTAATTAGCAGTATTTTCTAAACTTTTTGACCTTTAGTCCTAGATTTTATCTTTATGATGGATAATCTTATTGAAATATGGTATTAAATAAAATATTACTAAGGGACTAGCAATGACTAAATTGAAGGGTGTGATAAGTGGTAAAAATATACTAATAAAAGTATTAAATTATAAAATAAATTAATCTATTTTTTTAGAAATTGATATTTTTATTAATTTTATATGGAAAGAAGGCTACTAATATGAAGATATTATTTTTCTTATTCAGATGAAATAAATTTCAGATAAAACGGACTTCAAATGAGCCCAGAATTGATATTCAAAAAAAAAATCGGTCTGGTTCAAATCGGTTCAGAAAAATTGGCTCAGCAGATCACCTGATTCGATCGCAACCAGCAGACCAAACCGCTGATGCAGTGCTGATGCTAGGCTGACATCAGTATTTTTCATGATGCACGATGGACCGATTGGAGGGTATTTCAAAAATTTCATATGAAGAAGTATGCTCCGATTGGCTGAAGAATGCAGTAGTCTATGCAACATTGGGCTCGCGCATGGTCTACAGAGGATAATTTAAGAATTTTGTTTGATCCGACGGACGCCTTTCACTGAGATTTGATCGGACAGCTGAATTGTATGCGCTGACGAATGGCATCCGCAGCTCTTGGTCGAGATCCAACGACTGAGATTCATCCCGACTTTAAACTAAAGATTAGAAGCTTTTCTGTGCATGATCTGATGGCCCAGACTCAATCCAACGATTGATCCAACAGCTGCTATGAATTTTGACTTGATCTGAGAAATTTTAAAGGATTTTTAAGCAATTTTTAGACCGTTTAATCAACATCCAACGGTCAGAATCATCTAGGATCCTAATTTGAGTTGTTTTGAGAGTTTTAAACCTAATTTTCAAAGGATTTTGGGGGAAAATATATCTCTGAGCCTATAAAGTCTACTGTTGCTAAAGAAAAAATAAAGGGAGAGCGAGAGAAATAAGAAAAAAGAGAAAAAGAGAGAGAGGAGAGACAGTAAAAAAAAGAAAAAGAAGAGAAAGAGAGGAGAGAGGTAGAAAGAGAAGAAAGATTTTTGAGAGAAAAGGAAGGATTTTTATTTTTTTTTTCTTTTTCCGACAATCAGAATATTGATCAAGGAGCTTCTTTTCTTCTTCACCAAATTCTCCACACCAAGAGCGATGGACAATCAATTTCAGTAATCAAACAGTCTAATTTTTTTATGCTTTTTATTTTATTTACTGTTTTTGAACTTATTATCATGAACTAATTTTTTTTTTACTAAGGCTAAGGTGTAGCCACTCTTTTGATGCAATATTTAGTATGATATATTTTTAATTTTTAATTTTATTCATGAGAAGTATATAAATCTGATCTTAATGCTTTTAGATTACTAGCCATCTTTTAATTGATCTGATGAACATAGATGTTACGGACCAAGTACATCTATATTATTGCTTCTTGATTATATACCTTGTATTATGAATCAAATTAGAATTCATATGCATGCAGGAATTTTAGTGCGCTTTGAACGTAGCATATTTTAATTAGAGGGTTTCACAAAACTTAATGCATTAATATTTATTTAAATTACACCTGGACCAAAGGATAATTAATAAATATTGATAGTTTTGCTATGTCTGGACCAAAGGGTAGTGAATAAATTAGAAGACTCCACCGTCACATGAAATAAAATTAATCTAATAACCTAAATATTGTATTGACTGAGTTGGTGAACCGATTGCTTTAGTAATCCATTGCTCTTAAGTTTAAAATCCTAATAATTACACTCTCTATTTCCTTAAAATTTTTAATTATTTTTTTTATTTAATTCTTTAATTTTTTATTCTCATAAATCGGTCTTCTAAATAAAGTATAGAAAAGAGCTTTTCAGTACTTATTTTTAATCCTCTAGGAACGATACTCTACTCATTCACTTTATTACTTGATCGACTGGTACACTTGCCATAGCTATAGATTAGCATGCATCAATGGGTCAATTGATGAGTAGATAACTCTTATCAAATGATTTTCTAATCATGATGCACCCAAGCCTTGTCTCTAATTCATGAAGCTCATCATGCTCAGAATATTGCTTCACTCCTTAGTTAAGTCAGACCCACCATTTGCATAAATTAGATTTTCGATTGGATCCCTCACCATATCTAGAATATTGATTCCAACTTATCCTCCAATCCATAGCATCCAATGCCTAATAGACATGGTTGCATCTTTTTGGTGCAACTAAACCACTATATCCAATCGAGAATAATTAACCCTAGGAAGGGCCCGTACATTTACAATGGTGGAAGACCTATGACTTAATATTTTCTTAGAAAGATTTAATTTAGGTCTCTTTAAACTTGACTTAGTCATAATAATTATGACTAACCTAGTGGCATAGGTTAGCTCGAATTGTTAGCCATCTCAAATCAAAACTAGGTCGACATAAATGGTTAGATAAGTGAGATTAGTGGGAGGGATATGCCATTAACTCGATAAGAATGCATTTAGATCGAGTAGCTCTCAATTAAAAATTAGTTGATCGTATCAGCCAAACTTATCTTAGATATCAAATTATCGAATTAGAACCAATCGGGTTAGCCTACAATCCAGGCTCGAACTATGGAGCCAAATTAGATCTTGACTTGATCAACCATATATGAATGTGAGTTGACCTTGACCCAGACTTAATTCTATTGGGCTGGTCAATTTTAAGCACTCTTGATCCCACCTAACCAACTCTTAATTCAGTTTAATCAATCGCTAGACCTAATTGAGCTACCCAAGTTCGAATTTAATTTTATGAAGGTATCTTAGATCTAAAAATTTATAAATTTTAAACCTAATTGATTTCATAATCTTAATTCTTAATTAAGTTTGGATTCATGAACAAAAATATGTATCAAAATCCTAGAGTTTCAGGATCTAAAATTTTGCAAAAAAATAAGTTCTAATTTTTGATTAAAGATAAACATGCAGCATCCCTACACACCATAAGAACACCCCATCGAATGGAAGGAGAGGACCTTTAAATCCTATTTTATTCTTATTGATGCAAAAATCCACCTTGAGATTGGGTTGGTTGGAGTTGCGTGATGGTGGCAAGTCGACGGTAATGGAATGGAGACACGATCGTACCTATAAGAGAAGTTTCTGATCAGAGTTGGCTCCGACGGAGATCCTTTGACACTCAAGTCAGTTTTTCATTCAATAGAGAAAAGAAGATGAGCGTTTGGGGGAGAAGAATTGCATACCTTGGGGTCCCTCTTTATTCTCCTTTTATAGAAGGGTTCGGAGTTTGTTAGGATGGGTTGTGGATTGTTAGTCATGGAAGAATAGTGGATTGTTAGAGATATTTTGTTTGTCCACTAGAATATTCTTTAGAATCATGTCAGAAATTATTCCCTCATGGCATGTGGGGAGAGCAAGTTGACAACCTAGAGCTAAGAGTGGAGATTTTAGTCTCTTGATGAGCTCAACTTTGGCCTGACTCAGGACCTCATCCTCAACCCTTTGAAAATCTTTAATTCAGCCCTTATCATGATTTTGGCTTCTATCTCTTGATGAACTCAAGTTCGATCGGAAATAGGACCTCGGCCATAGTCTTTTGAAGATCTTCAATCAGCTTTCATAGTGACTGGCTTTCATCTCTTGATGAACTCAAGTTCGATCAAAAATAGGACCTCGGCCATAGTATTCTAAAGACCTTCAATCAACCCTCATAGTGATTTTGGCTTCTATCTCTTGATGAACTCAAGTTCGATCAGAAATAGGACCTCGGCCTCAGCCTTTCAAAGATCTTCAATCAACTTTCATAGTGACTGGCTTCTATCTCTTGACAAACTTAGGTTTGATCGAAAATAGAACCTCGACCTCAGCCTTCTAAAGACCTTCAATTAGCTTTCATAGTGACTGACTTTCGTCTCTTGATGAACTCAAGTTCGGCCATAAATAAGACCTTGGCCATTGCATTTCGAAGACCTTCAATCAGCCCTCATCTTGATTTTGGCTTCTATCTCTTGATGCACTCAGGTTCGATTGAAAATAGGACCTCGGCCATAGCCTTCTGAAGATCTTCAATCAGTACATTTGTCATGTCTTCGATTGGTGTAAAAATCCTCCAACAATAGCTCCCTTACTTCCGAGTCCGAGCTTTAGCTCAAACAAAGGGAGTATAGTAAGTTGGACTTGCTGAAGACATGATCTTATTTTGTCATTTAGACTTAGAATCTTCTGAATTATTCTTGAAATTGTTTGGAAGGTTTTCAATTTTATTCTTAGCTTTTTGAACTTAGATTTCTGCTGACCTCTGTCTTCTAAGGTCGGATTTCTACACATGTTAACATTTTGAGCTCGGATTGTTGCAGATCTCTATTTTCTGAGCTCAAACAAATATTGATATTTTGAGTTCGGATTTCTATAGATCTTTACCTTCTAAGGTTGGATTTCTGTACATCTTTGCCTCATATTTAGAAATCGAAGGTTTTCACCTTCACTAGGATGAGGTTATCCTCCTGTCTTAAATAACTGGAGGGTTTCTCTCTATGTCAGGATGAGGTTCTTCTTTTGTCCTTGACACAATTATAGGGGAACACCTGGGCTATTGAAAGGACCTCTCTCCACCTCTCATCTTAAGTTAATGGGGGTCCTCGCTTTGCTCATGTTAGGATAAGGTCCTCCTCCTATTCTTAACATGGCTATAGGGACATATTAGGGCCATTGGCAGGGCCTCTCCTCTCATCTCGTCTTAGATTAGTGAGGTCTTCGGTTGGTTGATGTTCTTGTTAAGTCTGCTTCCTTGGCCTTGATTTTTTCTTGGCTTGAATTTGGATTTGGTAGTTTGGCTTTGGTGATGGTTGGGGCTGATAGCCCAAAGTCTAAAGAATCTGGTCCGCCTTAGGACTTCACTTCCTTTTCCTCCCTCCTTTTTTTTTTTGTATGATCGATTTTGTCGACCTTTGCCCTATTTGTAACATACTCAATATATATGCAATGAAATTATACCTTTCTTTGCTACTTTGGCCTTATACTAATTCAGTGCTCGTTGGTAGCTTCATTTTCTTTACTTTGCTTTTCTTTCCATTATCTTCTAATGAGATGATTGTTATCAATGCTGAGTCGAGGTCTCTTCTGTGAACTAAGATGGGATTCAACTTTTCATATTTGACATAGTCGGATAGTCATAGAAGGAACATATGTATGTGTTGTCGATAGGGCTTCTTCTTTCCTCTCATCCTTGGTCAACGAGGTCTTGGCTTTTACTCATGTTAGGATGAGGTTCTTCTTCCATTTCTAATATAGCTTGTGGGGGCACATTTGGACCATTGACAGGGCTTCTCCTTCCATCCCGTCTTATATTGATGAGATCTTCAACTTTTCTCATGTTAGGATGAGATTCTTCTTCTATTCCTAACATGACTTATGGGGGCACATTTGGGCCATTGATAGGGCCTCTCCCTCCATCTCATCTTAAATGAATGAGGTCTTCGACTTTGCTCATGTTAGGATGAGGTTCTCCTCTATTCCTAATATGGCTTGTGGGGACACATTTGGGTCGTTGTCAGAGCCTCTCCTTTCATCTCGTCTTAAATGGACGAGGTCTTCGACTTTGCTCATGTTAGGATGAGGTTCTCCTCTTATTCCTAACGTGGCTTGTGGGGGCACATTTGGGCCATTGATAGGGCCTCTCCCTCCATCCCATCTTAAATGAACGAGGTCTTCGACTTTGCTCATGTTAGGATGAGGTTCTTCTCCTATTTTTAATGTGGCTTGTGGGGACACATTTGGGCCATTGACAGGGCCTCTCCCCCCATCCCATCTTTTATCGATGAGGTCTTTAAGATTGCTCACGTTAGGATGAGGTTCTCCTCCTATTCTTAACGTGGCTTGTGGGGGCACTTGGTTGCGATTTTGACTTTGGCTCGGCTGTGATTTTAACTTTAGCTTAGTTGTGATTTTAACTTTAGCTTATCCTTGATTTTGACCTTGGTTTGATCTTGAATCTGACCTTAATTTGGCTTAGGCATTAACCTTGGATTGGTTTTTTTTTGATGAGCTCAGTTTACTGAGGTTGAATTTCTGTTGCTCCCAACCTTTTGAGCTTAAACTTAGCAGACCTCAGACTCATATGATCTTTGCCTCGGATTTGTCTTGCCTGCACCTCGGATGGGTCTTGAACTTGATCTCGGATTGGTCTGGATTCTAACTCTAGCTTCAATTTTAGTTTCTTGAACTTAGTCTTGATTGACTTTGAGTGCGGTCATGGTTTTGGTATCCTATAGCCCTGTAAGAAAGAAAAGAGAAAAAAATAATAAAATAGTAATGGATAAAAGTTTGGAAGTTTTTCACCATGAGTTTTCTGTTTGGGAAGAACTCGAATTCTGTTTGACTACCCTGGTTCAGATTAGATTTTATCTTCTTCTTTTTTCTCTCTTTTTTTTGTATTAATTTGGCTTTGAATGAAATTCACAAGGTAGAGTGTGGAGATTGTAGCCCTTTTTTAAGTATGGTTTCGAGGTTGCTCCAAGTCAGCTTCGATTCCCTTTGATGTGAAATGCGCATGGAAGAGCTTCGGAAGGGGTCAAACAGATGCATGCATGGGGGACTTCGGCTGCATTTAGAGTGCATGGACCTTGGAAGGACTTTTGCCCATGCTCACTTACTTCAGGAGCTGCTTGGTGGCAAGTTCGGTCGTGCTGGAGATGCACAAACCTTGGCACCATCGTGGTAGGTTCGTCCACACCGGTCGGACATGCGTAGGCGCAAGTGGAGAGGACCGACTGGCTTCCTCTTTCCTCATCTTCTTGTTCTTTTCTTCTTCTCTCTTATTTATTTATTTATTTATTTTTATTATTTTTTTAACTTTTGGAGGAGATTGGTGCCGACTGAGATCACGAGGGAGGACCTTGGTGCCGCCTGGGTGAATTTTGGTGTTGCTGCGATGGGTTCGGCCACGCATGGGCACATGAAAGGAGCTCTACTAGTGGGGATGCCCAGACGCATGGAAGAAAAGCTTAGCCGCAAGGGGCAAGAAGCTCGGCCGTAGCTGGGGGTGCATGGAGAGGAATTGGTCAGCTGGAGGGGTCTCCTGAGTGTGCGGGAGTGGGAAGATTGGCAGGGGTCGCTTGAGGCACAGGAAGAAGAAGATCAGCGAGAGTCGTTGCATCTGACGCGCTGGATGGAGGAGATCTACCTGATGGTTGTGATGGGCGTGGGAGAGAGGAGGAAGATTGGTCGGATGCGCAGGGACTAGGGAGAAGCCTGTGGATGCCTACCCTACCCCTCCTTCTTCCTTCTCTATTTCTTAAAATATAGAAGCTTTTCTTTTTCTACTTTGTAGGAGGAGGTCGGCGCCACCTGATATCACGATGGGGGACTCCGACACCACGGGTCATGCCCGGGAGCAGAAAGATCGGAGGGATCGCTGTGGGAGGAGATCGATCGCTGCGCTTGTCATGCGAAAGGAAAAAGATCAACCACGGCACATGGCACACGAAAGGAAGGAGATCAGCCACGGTGCTTGGCACATGGAAGGAAGGGGATCAATCACCGAGGGTCGGAAGGACGTGCCCAAGTTCCACTTGGGAGTAGGAAAATCGGAGGGGCGCCATGAAGGAGGAGATCGGATGGTCCCCATAGGTTCGGAGGAGGTCGGAAGAGTTCCCATGGGTTCGAAGGAGGTCTGCTGGTACCATCACGGACCGCACCTTGGAGCACGGGGGAGAAAATCAGCCAAAGGTTGATGAACGTGCGAATGCATGGGAGGGAGGAGATTGGCATGCCACGGGTCATGCTTAGGGGTGCAGGGAGGAGATAGGCCGCGGCTAGGATGTGGTCTTGAAGGAGACCAACTGGATGGACAATGAAAATGGGGGAGGTCGGTCGGACACGTGCGAACGCATGGGAGAGGGGGGATCGGCCAGAGGGGCGTCGGCCGCTTCTCCCCCCCCCCCTCCTTCTTCTTCTTTTGTGGGAGCAGGTTGGAGGGACTTGGTGAGTCCGAGGGAGGCTGGAGGTGCGACGGGAGTGGGGGAGGCCTGCAGATGCACAATGGGTGCAGATGAGGTTGGCCGGAGCCGCGACGGGAGCGAGGGAGGGCTGCAGATGCTGACCTTGCTCGCCTTTCTTCTTTCTTTTTTCTTTTTTTTTTAAGGATAGGGGACTGAACTTCCTTCTTCTTCTTCTTCTTCTTCTTCTTCTACTTTCTTTGTTTTTTTTTTTGAAGTCAGCGCTGCTCGGGATCGTGAGGGAGATTGGCAAAATGCATGCACGAGAAGGACATTGACCAGTTGGGTCGCTTGGACTGGGAAGAGGCCTACGGACACCATTTCCTTCCCTCTTTCTTCCTTCCAAAAGTCAAAATTTGAGCAGATCTGCCAATAGCTCTAGGACGAGAAGAACCAAATGCGATTGCATACAGTGAGAATTGGAGTAACATTAAAAGCATATAGGATTTCGGTGTTAAATATAATTGAGTGGGAAATCCCTTGAGATGATAAGAGATGAAGCAAAATTAATAGCATGTAGAGTTCCATTGATGAATCCAACTTGTGAGTAGTATGTAGCAATTAAACATCAGTATGGGCTAATTGAAGGTCTTCAGAAGGCTATGGTCGAGGTTCTATTTTTGATCGAATCTGAGTTCATCAAGAGATACAAGCCAAAATCATGATGAGGGCTGATTGAAAGTCTTCGGAATGCTATGGCCGAGGTCCTATTTTTGGCTAAACTTGAGTTCATCAAGAGATGGAAGCCGGTCACTATGAAAGCTTATTGAAGGTCTTCAGAAGGCTGAGGCCAAGGTCCTATTTTCGATCGAACCTGAGTTCGTTGAGAGATAGAAGCCAGTCACTATGAAAGCTAATTGAAGGTCTTCAGAAGGTTGAGGCCGAGATCCTATTTCCGATCGAACCTGAGTTCCTTAAAAGATAGAAGCCAAAATCACTATGAGGGCTGATTGAAGGTCTTCGGAATGCTGTGGTCGAGGTTCTATTTTTGGTCGAACTTGAGTTCATCAAGAGATGGAAGCCAGTCACTATGAAAGCTAATTGAAGATCTTTGGAAGGCTATGGTCGAGGTTCTATTTTCGATCGAACTTAAGTTCATCAAGAGATAGAAGCCAAAATCATGATGAAGGCTAAATTGAAGGTCTTCAAAGGATTAAGGATGAGGTTCTGAGTTAGGCCAAACTTGAGCTCATCAAGAGGTTGAAATCTCTACTCTTGACTCTAGATTGTCAACTCGCTCTCCCCACATACCATGAGAGGATAATTCCGGACATGATTCTAGAGAATATTCTAGTGGAAAAATAAAATATTTCCAACAACCCACTATTCTCCCACGACTAACAACCCACAATCCATCCTAACAAACTTCGGACTCTTCTATAAAAGGAAAAAAAAAAGAGGGACCCTAAGATATGTAATTCTTCTCTCTCAAACACTCATTTTCTTTCCTCTATTAAACGAAAAACTAACTTAAGTATCGAAGGATCCCCACCGGAGCCAACTCCGATCGGAGACTTCTCTTGTAGGTACGGCCGTGCCTCTATCCTGTTGCCACTGACTTGCCGTCATCGTGCAACTCCAACCAACCCAATCCTGGGGTAGATTTCTGCATCAACAGTTCTTATGATTGGATGCCCAAGAGGAACGCCTTAATCAAAAATATATTTTCTACTACAAAATAAGTTAGATCTAAATCATATATCACATATACAATTAATGATCTAACCTATATATGCCTTGCATTCATCTCATGTATCATAACTTAGTTAAACATGCATGCTTTCAGATCTGATATATCATATATAATATCTAAAAAATAGAGTTTAAATTGATCACATCAAAATAAAACTATTCTAGATAATTCATAAAACTATTCTACAACTAGTCTAAGCATGCATCTTTCATATCTCATATGAATTAAATTAAAAATTAAAAATTATATTTTATAATTTTTAGATCTGATTACAATATTTATAATATCAAAAAAATAAAAAAATAATAGATCTAAAATTATATTTAATTAAATTAAAAATATGATTACACTAGACTATACATAGAACTATTCTATACTTAGTCTAATCATGCATCTCATACACTATAGATCTAAATTATTTAATTTTTATTTTTTTAATTTTAGATCTAATTATATCTAATGTGATATCTTAATTTTTTTAATATCAAATTATAAATAAAAATAAGATTAGATTTAAATAGATCTAAAGAACTGCTAATGCAGCTCTGATATCAATTGAAGGAAAAATCTATTTTCTGCCACAAGATTGTTCAGATCTGATTGGATCTAAAGAAATATTTTTAAAAAAAATTAAAAAAATTTAATAAAATTTGAGATATTTTAGATCCAATCCTATGGATCTAATATTAAAACTAAAAAAATTAAAATTAAATCTAATTTAATTTTCTTATCTTAGTTAGGTAAATAGCTTTTACCCTGCCAATGATCTATTATCACCAGGGGTTCTGGATGTAGCCATGCAATTGCCTGGCCTCTACCAGAGTCAACTCAAATAGGATCTGGACATGCTCTTCTTGTGGATCTAATCTCAAAAGATTAGATCTGGGTCTGATTTGTGAAGCCTTTAAACAAACTTTGAAGGCAGCATCCTATCTCTTAATCTAGATCGCCCTGTCTAATTTTATCTTCAGCTTTTCTCAACTTTTGATAGTTGAAACCTCACCAACTCTGGTGTGGACATGGAGAAGAGAGGGAGGATCTCTAGATGGGGTATGGAGAAGGTTTATGGTGGCAGCATATGGGCGTGGTGATCAAAAGATTAAAGCTCTAGGGCGCAGGGTCTTTAAATAGACTCCTGCACCACCTTAGAGTCCCATTTCATTAAGCAATCAAATTGCTTGATAACTTAGGACTCTATAGCTGATAGCCCACATTCCCAACCTGATTTCTATCAGGTTTGGTTGACCAAAAACATCTCCAAAAGTGGCAGCATGAAGGGATAAGGAAGAGTCTAGGGCGCCTAGGACTCTTCCCTTAAGAGTTTGATTCAAATCAAACTCTGTCTTAACCCTATCTAGGCACTTCCAAAAATTATCAAATTTTGCACATCTAAAGTATGACTCGAGCCCTATCACATATCAGAAAATTAAAGAAAAAAAATTTAAAATTTTTTTTTTAGAAGATTATGATCCTATGACCCTCAATTCTCTCAATTGGTTCAACTATTGACCCTAGTCCAATTGCATTTCAGAATGGATTTATTTTCTGGAATTAATCTAACCTGGATAAGTTCTAGCTAGATAAAAATAAATTCATGTACAATCCAGAGATGAGTCAAATCAAATTTGACTCAATAGAGATAGATCAGAAAAATTACAAAAGAAGAATATCAGGCTCAATTATGTACTAACATGGTTTTCTTGAATCTGATTAGATCAAATCCAAATCAATCAAACTATATAAGCCCAACTGATCACATCCTGATCTAAATTCTTATTTGTGTGATTTAGTTAGATTTAGTTTCGTATGATAATGGGATATATCACAATCTCTATCATCGACATCATCGAAACATCTTTTAATGAATTAGAACTTTTTTGATTCACTCAATTAGAATGATCGATCATCAAGATCATTCTAATTACTTCTAAAATTCATCAGTGACATCTAGCAGTATATGATGGCAATCCATTAGAACTAAATGCAAACCTTTCGATGAAGCTGCCTGTGTGATTGGGTTCTTCTATCTTAAGCTCCGATAGGATTAAGGTAAAGATGAACTCATCAAATCCAACATCCATCATATAAATTAATCATTCAATTCGAGTTCGATGTAAAATTCTAATAGAAACTCTTTTTATCATCTTCACACTACCATGGCCATGGGCTTAAGGATTCGATCTCATGATCATCATAGGGCTACTCTTCATCTACCGAGGCAGATAGATTTTCTATTGGTGTAATTTAATTTCTACAATGAACATGCTATAGCCAACATATATCTCAGAATTTTGAATGGCTAAAAAATCGAGTTATGATATAGTCAAACTATAACATCCTCAAGATAAACTGTTGGTGTACCTCAAATCAAAGAACTAGACATACCACTACAGCATCGAGCCAGTCATCGATAAGAAGGTAGACTCTCTTATAACTACTCGAGGTGGTCACCCTCAGTGCTCTCATTCTCTAATGAGTACTTATACTCTCACTTCGATGTCTCCATACCATAGACTCAAGACTCATCTATCCTAAGAAAGTGATCATACACCAATCTTCTGGATCGATCACCATCCTTATGATGATCCTATGGTCAAGAGCAATTTATGAGTTAATTATGAAAATTCATGTCTTAAATTTTTAACTCTTAAAATTATAAATTATCATTACCATTAACTCATAGGATGTATCATAGATACTTTAAATACACATATTATGACAGAAAATAATTTTTTTTATTAATTTATAGTCAAAATTATAAAATTATTCCTAGAAGTGTATTACAAATGTTTAGCCAATCTAGCTTCTAGAGCACATATCTAACATCACTATGTTTTAATTAAGTAAAGCCGTGGTCAGGGTAATCCATTTAATATATTTGAAAGGTTAAAATTCAATGTGGATAACTCATTTTGGGTTGGCAGCAAATCCTAAGTCATCTTAAGCATTTGAGGTCAATGGGATGAATTATGTGGTAACCATATGCTAAGATTCTTGAATATTGCTTTGCAAATATTTGACCTATTCAAACATTCGGAATCATTACTAGATGGTAACTTTGATTAGTATAGAAAATAGTTTCCATGCTATCGACTTAGTGTTCGAACCTATGAAGTCATGCACTAAGTCATGAACGTAGGAAAAAATTGACCTATAGTCTAATGGTTCAATTTGAAGTATGTTACTTGATTGAATAAATAGATTAGCTTAATTAAGAATTAAGTTAGAGATCATACGGGATTAAGTAGTTCACTATATCTAGCTAGCACTGGACATAAGGTGCAGGTTTAATTTCGAGGATAATTATGATCGAAGCAGTGATCCAGGGGATTCATGAGAAAATAAATTCAAGTGCTAATTATTTTAGATTATATTTGATTTAATTAAGCTTGATTTAATTAGGCTTAATCAAGTTGAAAATCTAAGTTAGACTTGGATCTGAACCCTAATCAGACTAGGGTCAGCAATTTATTCGAAATTGGTTTGAATCTGGTTGGAATTTGATTCGAATCGGACCTTATTTTGGATTAGATCTGAAGAGAACCAAAGCCCTGAGACTCTCTCTCTCCTTGTGGCCGACCAAGAGAAGGAGGGGGCATTGGTTTTTGCACCCCCCCTCTTGTGTGCGTGCGTGAGATAGAGAAGGCACCACATTATGGCGCCAATCCTTCATCATGAAAGAATCATCTTGGATAAAGATTAGGACTAAGAGTCCTAATCAATTTAGGTTTGATCTAGGGGGTGTCACCTATATAAAGGGAGGGAGTCTTGGCCACCATATCCAAATGTGCTCTTGTTTTTGTGCGATAAAGAGAGAGTAAGAGAGGACATGTGGCAAGAAGGAGTGGTCCTTCTTCTCTCCTGGCATGAAGATGCTCTAAGTCTTCTTCCTTAGCATGAAGGCTCATCCAGGAAAATCCTAAGAGGCGCCAACACATCTTCCTCCTCTTCTTCCTGCCCTTTGGAAGGTGCGAAGTCCAGAATATCATCCATCTTTCCTATGATGCCTGGCGTGCGCGTGAAGTAGAGGACCTATGCTTTCAGATTTTCCGAGGCATCAGATTCAAGAAACTCTAGTATCCATGGTGCATCATAGGTATTTTGATATTTAAAATTTTATTTTAAACCTGAATCTATTCACCTTATCCCTAAAAATCCAATTCTGAATTGGATCTTTTCCTTCATGGCCTATCCACCAAGAAGACAACCCAAAAAGAACTGCACGATTTTAAAGCATCGACAAAAGAAACAAAAGAAAAGGGAGGAAGAAGACTCCCATTAGGGCTCTTCTCTATAAGAGGAGATCCTCCTCTCCGATAATCCACTACTGAGATCCCTCTCTCTCTCTCCATCTTTCTCCCTCTATTTCCCTTGTTATTTCTAGATGATCATCACTATGCTTGGTGGAATTATGGCCAAAAATCCACGAAGACATGGTATATATCTCGAATCATCTTCCTCCGAATCTCTCCAAGTTCATAAAGCTCTAATTTCAATTGATTATTGCTAAAATATCCTTGAAATAATTTAGATCTTTGATTACTCTATTTTTCCCTTGATTTGTTGGTGCCATTCATCATTGTTGATCGGCGAACTAGAGACATCAGCTGCACCACTATGGGCTGTATCCCTAGCCACCATCTTCCCATGAAAGGTTTCATTGTTTTGGGGAAAGGATGATTCAAATTGAATTCCTTGTTTTGCCTAAATGAAGAGGATGAAGGGAAGAAGGAAAGAAAAGAAAAGAAAAAGAAAAGAAGAAATGAAAAGAAGGAAAGAAAAAAAGAAAGAAAGAGAAGAAAATTCTCTTTCCTCTTTTTCTCTATCTACTTTCTCTCTATAAATATTTTTCTTTCTAGATTATTTCTCTCTACATTATTAGATCCAATAAAGGATTTTCTCTTAGTGATTTTGATGGACCTTGATGAAAGAGCCTGACCCATGATCACCAAGCAACGTGTTGACACTATCCTAATTAGATCGGATATCATTAGATTGAATTATCTATGATTTTTATTAAACCATCTGTAAACTAGTTCAATGATAATTTGATTAAATCATCTTGATTGGACCAATCGGGATGCTGGACAATGCCGCTTGATCAACCTTATTCCATCATATTAATTTCTCTCTTCACTAACGTTCTCTCTTACCTTGTTGATTTATGAACCTAGTGAAGGGTCCCTAGTCTTGTTGTTTTGAACTTGAGTTGACTGATAGACAGACTTTGAACCGTCCTATTGGTTGGACAGTATATTCACACCACTAGCATCTTTGTTGAGCATCACAAGATCTAGTCTTTATTGAATCCTTGTATTTAAAGTAATGCTAATTGAATAAAGTTATTTGATCTTATTAACCCCTGATTGCCAAATGGTATATTGACCTCCACTTTAGTTTTTATCAGATACTACTAATTTGATCATTCTCGATCTCTATTAAACCACCTATTTTATATCCTAATATTGATCAGATAAAGATACAATAATTAGACTGACCCAAATTATTGGATGAGACTACCCATTATTCATGTTTTTCTATAATTATTCATCCTTCATAATTATTGGATTTGATTCTGTATAGAGGTATGATCATCTTGACAAGAAGATATCTAGTAGTAGATTTTGCAATAAGATTTGTTTAATTAAAGATTTAAAATAAAATTTCTAAAATTTTTTGGATTTATCAAAATATTTATGAGATAAGCAATACTTCACTTTTTCTAGATTCATCAATAAATTATAAAATATTTTCTTTAATAATTTATGAAATTAATGTATGAATTTAATAAATGATATTTTGATATTGAATGTATTTTATTTTGACATATTATGATGATGCATGATTGAAAGTATTGATTTTGTTATGAATTAAGCTTGATTGATTTTGATACTTCATGTTTATATGTATTTTATCAAATTGAAATATGAAATATGATTTATGAAAGAAATTTTAATTTGATATGACTTGAACTCCCAGTCTAACTATATTAAGGACTCTACCAATGGGGGCTAATATATTGGCATTTGATTTGATTTGATTTGGCTTGATTGTCCTAAGGGGTTCATGTCACAAGAAGCTATGCAGCATACTGCAAGCAGATATGAGATCCCATAGGACTTTGCTGCAAGATGATACATAGAATACCACAAGTAGAAATACAGTCATGAAAGATTTTGCTGTAAGATAATATACAGCTTACCGGATGTAGATATACAGTCCTGAATGATTTTGCTGCAAGATGATATACAACACATCACAAGATGATACGCAATATTATGATCCTATCACAGAATAATGTGGTCATAGCTCATGACTAATAAGATGAATCTAATATTTTTGAAAAAAAATGAATTCATGAAGGAATCTTAAATTTGAAAATAATTGAATTGGGCATGAAAAATATTTTGATAATACTGCATATTAGAAATTTATTTTGAACTAATGAATTTTACATATCAACTTTCTATAAATGATTATTTATTTTATTATCCGATTTAATCTACTTGAAGTATTCATTATTTACTAGACTGTCTAGCTCATTATCCATATTTTACTATTTTTACGGATCTTGAGAACTAAGATGACATGGGCATATATTTGGAGTCGTGGTTAGAAGCATGATTTTGATATCTCTATTTTAGATTGAAAACTTTATTGAGTTTAATATAAGATCTTTTGAATATTATTGAATTTATTAATACATTGAAGTTAGATTTCAATTAGTCAAATTTTAACTTAATTTATTGACTAATTATTCTATTGTTACTTTATAATAACGTAATAAGATGCCTTGCATATGTATGGAGAGAGTTTTTTATGAGAATGTGATAATTGCCACAATCTTTACGATCTCGGGTTGGAAGCGTGATACATATCTTTTCAAGAACTTGTTTATGTGCTGGAATTGTTTTGTCAGGTTTATTTTGCTTAAGTATGTGTTGAATGCAGCAACGACCAGAAGGAGCCTTGTGATTCAAGTTCTTTTAGTCAAAATACGAACAAAAACATCCCATGCAATTTAGGATGGATGGAATTTTCCCTAGTGAAATTACTAATGATAAAATTATGTTGATTGTCTCCCAAAGTAAGGATGATGAGTGATGGTTATCATTCTTGGAATAGATCTTTTCATCATGAATGAAATAAAATTTCAAAAGTCGATAAATCGTTGAGAGCATAAAGTTCATTCAATATGTAGCTCAGCTATGCAGAGTAATGTTAAAACAGAAAATCAGGGCGTCCTTCCTAAGTGATCTCAAAGGGACAAATTCAGAAATTTATATTGGTCCTGCTGAAATTTTCTATGCCATTAAATTTATCATGTGATGCAATATCTTGATCCTGAAAAATTGTTTTAGCACATCAACTAGTATTATCTAAGGAGGAAAAAAGTGCGAAGCTGATATAGGTCTTTTTTTTTCTTTAATAATGGATGTAAGTTGCATAGTCTTTCTTGACTACAGAAATGCAGTGTTACAACACTTTTGCACCGGAGTATAAAAACCTTTATTCATTTTCTGCCTGTGCTAACTCACCAGACATAGGAAACTGTACTAGACTGACCATATTTTAGCTAAGGATTTCTGAGATTGCATTAAAAGGAGGCAAATGAGGTATTGCACAATTTTCACATGCAACAGAAGCAATTTGACAGAGAGTATATCTTCTTCCGCGATGCATTTTATACAATAATGCCACTTGATGCTTCATTAGCGCTTTCAATACAAGCAAGTTTTAAATTGTTTAAAAAGGCAATGGTTTTATTGGTGAAATCTTATAATAAAAAAAAGCCTTTCATCATCTTTTCATGGGTATGCTGGGAACATATCAAACAAATGAACAGTGCAGCACGCTCCACTTCTTATTCCTCTAAAAGGAACTTCAGATCGATTAGAATGACAAATTAGACCAGAATAAACACCTTCGAATTTCTGCATCAAGGACTGCTGTCTATTCCTTCGTTAGGCAGGCAAGCCTGTTAGTCTATGACCTTTATTTCAGAACATGGTATATCAGAAAGGTCTCTTCGTTGCTGCTGCAGCTTCTATTCTGCTTATGAAACTGAACATGCCTCATATGATCCCACCTCCATCAATTCTCCTGAGCTGCAGCAGTATTACCACAGCGGCAAGGCCCTTTCTGGATCCACCCTTCCCCCCTTCTCTTCGTCAGCATTGCTCATGAGAATGGTTAAAGTGAATAATATTGGCACCAACAAGGACGATGCTGCAGTTAACTGGCTGATGCACCTGCAACCTGCTCTGCCTTGTCTGCTCATCGAATCGAGAGTTGCCTAGGACTTGAGAGGGAAACTGAGCTGCTATGGATGAGTACCAAGGACTTGGGAGGGCAAGCGAACTGCTATGGATAAGCACCAAACTAGACAGCATTTAGTTTAAAAGCAATCCTGAACTCAATGTTTCCCATAAGAAAGATTTTGTGACTCATGTTATTGATAACAATCAAACGTCGCCCTTATGCCAATGCCACAAAAAGAATTCAAGCATATAGGTTACAAAAAATAAATAAATGTACAACACAAGCTCAAATGTCAAAACTTTTATCCCCACATCTTCCCCCAGCACTCATCAATCATCCTCCACACCTTCTTCCTCTTACAAACCCCTCTCAGCAACTTCTCCCAAGTGGATGCTTCCGGAGCCAAACACTTCCTCAGCATCACCTCCATAATCTGATAAGCACCTTTCACCCTCTCCCTCTCGATTAGCCTCACCACCAACCCATCCAAAAACTCCCTCCCCTTTCCCTCGACCACCAATCCTTTCAAAAATATGTTGCAGGTGACGGGATCCGGGTCGCACCCTCTATCCAGCATCCGACCCAGCAAATCCATCGCCCTGGTGAGGTTACCGCCTTTCAACAAACCATGAAACAATATGTTATAGGTGACAGCATCCGGTTCCACGTCTCCGCGAGCCAGCATATCGTTGAATAGCCTCATCCCTCCATCCACCATCCCGGCCTCGCACAGCCCTCTGATCATGGAGGTGTAGGCGATCAAGTCTGGGGTGCACCCCTTGTTTAACATGTTCTTCCAGGCCATCATACCGTCCTTCAGCTTCCCCTCCTCGCAGAAGCCATGGATCAGAATACTGTAGCTCACCTCGTTGGGCTCGCACCCGAGCTCGACCATACGATTCCACGTGGCGAGCGCTCGTTGGCTGTTGCCTGCCTGGAAGTAGCCCCTTATGATGGAACTGAAGGTCAGCACATTCGGGGTACAACCCTCCGCAGTCATCTTACCGAGTGCCTCCTCGGCGACTTCCATCCGCCCCTGGCGGCAGAGCCCGTCGATGAGGGCAGTGTAGAGAACCGTGTTGGGCTTTATATAGGAGGAGGAGGAGGTGGTGGTGATCTCGTCCCATATTCTCATCGCCTCGTCCGGGTCGCCGGAGCGGAAGAAGCCAGCGATCAGGGCGGAGTAGATGAACTCGTTGGGGCGGAGGCCGCTCGCCGCCATGTGTCCGACGAGGTGCTTGGCGTCGGAGGGGCGGCCAAGGCGGACCAGGCCGTCGATCAGGGTGCCGTAGGTGATCTCATTGGGTCTGCAGCCGTCGCGAGGCATGCGTGCGAGGAGGGCGGCAGCGTCGTCGAGGCGGCCACGGAGGCAGAGGCCGTGGACGAGGGTGTTGTAGGTGGCGAGGGTCGGGGGGCAGTCCTTGAGAAGCATGTAGCGGGCGAGCTTGGCGGCGCGGGGGAGATAGCCGGCGCGGCAGAGGGCACGGAGAAGGGAGTTGAAGGTGACGGTGGAGGGGGCGACGCCATCAAGCTGCATTTCGTCAAGCAGGGCGAGGGCATCGTCAAGACGGCCGGCGCGAGCGAGGCCGTCAATGAGGGTGGAGTAGGAGTAGACGTCGGGGCGAAGGGGGAGGGGGAGGCGGAGGCGGACGCCATCAGCGGCGTCGAGGTGGCGATCGCGGAGGAGGCCGAGGGCGCGGTCAAGCAAGCCGGAACGGCAGAGGGCCTTGAGGAGGAGGTTATGAAGGTGAGGAGGTTGGGGGAGAGGGAAGGGTGGCGGCGAAGGGCGGAGGAGATGAAGGGGAGCGCGAGGGAGGCGAAGGAGTGTGAGGAGGAGAGGAGGGCGGCGAGGGCGGAGTTGAGGGAGCGGGCGGAGGGGGCACAGCGGAAGGCGGGAAGGAGGCGATCGAAGAGGCGGATGGCGGCGAGGGGGAGGCCGGCGTGGCCGAGGGCACGGATGACGGGGATGAAGACGCGCTCGGGGAATGGGCGGGGGTCGCGGCGCATGCGGGAGAGGAGGCGGCGGAGGGCCGGGAGGTCCGGGGGGACAGCATCGGAGAAGGTGCGAGCGAGGGACAGATAGGTGGCGTCGCCCTGAGTGTAGCCCCCGGATCGGCGGGCCGACCGGAAGATCTCATCGGCGAGAGGTGGTGAAGGGTCGTGGGAGAAGCTACGGAAGGACGGCTGGGACTTAACGCGGAGCTCGGTGAGACCGCGTGAAGGGCGCATGGCTCTGCATTAGGTTGGCGTAACGCCAGTTCTATATCAGTTGCGGTCGATTTTTTATTTACACTTTTTTCCTTGATGCATGTTAAAGAGAAGCCGGTCTCCAGTGAACTCCTCTCTAACCATGTGTTTCCTACACAAGACAAGTTAAATTACATGGAGGCAATCGCTAGATCCTGCAGGATAAACAAAAATGGAGTGGGTAAATACCTGGTTAAGATAAATGAGATATAATCTAATATGTGCAAATATATTAAAATGTACGAGGTAAAAAGGTACATCTTGAGAGGAACGAGGGCAAACCTTGAAATAAATTGGACTAGGGCTATCATTTGAATCGACAAGCTCAAACTGGACCAAACTTGAATCCAATTTATAGGCTCAAAATTAATATTTAAGCATACTTGTAATCAACCCAACTTGCTGAGGCTCCACTTCATAATGCTTGAAAATATTGTGTAATATATAAATTATGCATTGTACCTATTGCTATAGATTCTTGGTTTGGAATGGTTTGGCTGGAGTTGGATGGTGACCACAGGACGACGATGATTGAACCTGTAAATTAAGTCTTTGATTAGAGTTGGCTCCAGCGAAAATCTTCCGACGCTTAAATTAGAAATTTGAAATAGATGGAAAGGAGTAAACATGAAAAAGATTCTGTATTTACCTGAAGGTCCCTGTTAATCTCTATTTATAGATAGGTGAGAGTCATGAAAAAGATTGTGTATTTACCTGAGGGTCATTCTGATCGTCCCATGCATGATGTTTTTAAAATTTTTGATCTGATTTTTCAGAATTCGATGGTTGTTCATTAGTGTATCTACTCGTCATTAGCTGTTGTCGATGATTTCAGGATCTAAAAATCCATGTGGAGCTGAGGGCCAAACCTTCCCATTATATTGGATAACATTGACTTATGTGCCTTGGGTTGGTTGGGACTAAGTCGATCAGGATTGAGGCTATTTGTATCTCAAAACCAATAGAGGCAAGTACATTGGCTTCAATCGAGGAAAAATTTTATATCCTTATCATATGCCCCCTACTTCTGAGTATGTACTAGGATTGGGGTAGGCAAAGGGAGTATGTTAGGTCGGTCATATCAAGGATACATGTCACATCTTTATTCCTTTAGGTAAAACAGTGCATCCATGCCTCTTGGCTAGATGAAACATCATGTCTGGGGAACGATACTATTGCCCAGCAAGACAACCTAAGGAGGGGGGGGGAATTAGATTTTTCAAAACTTAAAGCTAGTTGGGTGCTATTTTTAAAAACAAGTAATGTGATGGTGTATGCTTTAGTTCTAAATATGTAGAAATGTAAATGGAATGAAATAAATAAGGTAATCACAAATACTAAAAAATTTATAGTGGTTCGGTGCCCCTTGCACCTACGTCCACTCCTCAAGACCCACTTGAAAATTTCACTATAATCTTTTCAAGATTACAGTCGGATAGTTTTTCAAGGCTTACTATCCAAAATCTAGCTGATTTTTATACTGGCTTACCAACCACAACCAAATCTTGAGCCAACCCTTGGCTTACAATCCAATTTTCAGACTTGGATAAGCCTTCCCCTTAGCTTCAAAATCCTATTGAAGCTAAGTTACAAAAAAGAGAAAAGTTGAACAACAAAAATGAACAA
Source organism: Cocos nucifera (assembly GCA_006176705.1). Lineage (NCBI taxonomy): Eukaryota > Viridiplantae > Streptophyta > Magnoliopsida > Arecales > Arecaceae > Cocos > Cocos nucifera. The sequence continues at coordinate 30,204 of QRFJ01004145.1, read as the reverse complement.
AAGCTCCTTTGATGAGCAAATAAGTCGATGAGGCTTTTTGGAATCTTTTTTATTAAAGGCTTTTGAGCTTTTGAACTTATCTTCTTACTGAATGGAATCTCTTGATTTGATTTTTCTTGAAGATGGAAGTTGAATGCTCTCTATTCAATGCTTTTTGGACTCTTTTCTTTAACTTTTTATTTCTCTCAATGAATGAATGGTCATGTCTCTTCCTTCAGATATTTTGTAGGTAATTTTTCACGTTTGGTAGGCTGAAGAATCTTATTTGACCGTTGGAGAAGCAAAAATGACCATTTGAACCCAATCTGCACAATCTAGATAGTCTGCAGAAATTAGCCGTTAGAGCTCAAGTCGAATCTTGAGTCGACTTGAGTCTCAGCTCAAGACCTTTTGCTCCGCTCATTTCTTCGCTCGAGAGTTTTTACTCTGCTCGATCCTCAGCTCATGGATCTCGAGTCGACTCGAGCCTCCACTCGAGACTGTGCCAAACTTTGCTTCAAAATTATCATCTTCTGTATTTCTCCTAAAATTCCGACTCGAGAACCTCGAGTCGACTCGAGCCTCTGCTCGAGATCTTGCTCCGAAATCATCATTCTCTGAATTTTCACTGAGATTTTGACTCGAGAACCTTGAGTTGACTCGAGCCTCCGCTCGAGATTGTTCCTTCTGAAACTTCTGCATGCCAGTCTGCGTATCAGCTCGAGCTGAACAATGAGTCGAACCTTGAGTCGACTCATGGGCTTTTTATGCTGAAAAAATTTTAGTTTGCCCTAAAGTTTTTCTCTTGAATTCTGGTTTTGGGATTTTTTTTCAAGCCTTGTTTCAGGTGTGATTTATTCTTCAAATGCCTCCAACTCTTCTCTATCAATTTTCAAATGCACTTATATGGATATTTTATTTGATATTTTAAAATACATTCTGAAATATGATCTCATTAACTTCATTAGTTCAAATATATATTCAAATATTTCGTTACTCATCAAAATCAATCCTTGGGGTCAACAATCTTTTTCTTTTTGATGATGACAAAACTTTGAGTATATGAGCGAAAAATGTGCAATAATAAATAGACTAAAGATTTAATCCTTTTTGTATTTACATATTTGGCTCCTCCTCCATTTATACTTGCATTTTTAATATATCTTTTCAATTCAAGGTTAAGTTTTTTTGCTTATACTTATTAGAATGGTAAATTAACAGTATATATCCATATGTGTATGCCAAGCATTAGTATTAAATAATTATACATAGAGTATGTATCATGGCACAAACTCCAAACTTATAATGCACATCATATATGCTGAAAATTTCAATCCTTAACATATTCATGCTTAACACATTCAAGCTAAAAATTTTCACCTTAACACATTTATGCTAAAAATTTTAGATTTAACACATTCAAAGTGAATGAATAGTGGATGAATTTTAGATTTAACACATTTAAAGTGAATGAATTCATGCTCATATACATATTTCTCCTCCTTTTTGTCATTAATAAAAAATATAAAATTAAGGCAAATATTCAGAATGAGTGCAAGAGTAAGTGATCATCAGTTTCATTGCTTTAACAAAATGAGTGTGTTAAAGTTAGATATGTGTGCCCTAAAAACTTGATTGGCTGACACTTGTAATACACTTTTAAGGATAAAATTATAATTTTGACTATAAATAATAAAATAAATTATTTTTCATCATAGTGTGTATTTAAAAGTGTCTGTGATACATCCCTTGAGTTAATGGTAATGATAGTTCATATTTTCAAGAGTTAAAAATTTAAGATATAAATTTTCATTATTAACTCATAAAATGCTTCCGACCATAGGATCATCATGAGGATGTTGATTAATCCAGAAGATTGGTGTACGATCGCTTCTTTAGGATAGATGAGTCTTGAGTCTACGATGTAGAGACATAGGAGTGAGAGTATAGGTACTCGTTAGAGAACGAGGGCACTGAGCGTGACCACCTCGAGCAGTCATGAGCAAGTCTACCTTCTCGTCGTTGACTGGCTCGAAGTTGTAATGGTGTGTCTGATTCTTTGATCTAAGGTGCATCAATAGTTCACCTTGAGGGTGTCATAGTTTGACTATACCATAACTCGATCTCCCAGCCATTCGAAATTCTGAGGTGTATGTTGGCTATAGCATGTTCATTGTAGGAATTAGATTGCACCAATAGAAGATCTATCTACATCGGTAGATAAGGAGCAGCCCTATGATGATCATGAGAATCAAGTCCATAAGCCCATGGCCATGGCAAAGTGAAATAATAGAAAGAGTTTTTATTAGGATTTTCACATTGGACTTGAATCGAATGATTAATTCATATGATGGATATTAGGATTTGATGAGATGACCTTAACCTTAATCTAGTTGAGGCTCAAGATAGAGGAACCTAATCACACAGGTAACTATAGCGAGAGGTTCGCTTTCAGTTCTGATGGGTTGCCACCATATGCTGCTAGATATCACTGATAGATTTTGGAAGCAATTAGAATGATTTGGATGATCGATTATACTAGTTATCTGAATCAAAAAAATTTTGATCCATTGGAAGATGTTTCGATGATGTCGATGATGAAGATCGCAACATATTAATTACCATACGAAACTGAACCTAACTGGGTCACATAAATAAGAGTTTGATTCTGAATGTCATCAATTGGACTAACATAGTTTAATTAATTTGAATAAAATTTAATTAGGTTCAAAAAAATCGTGCTAGTATATGATTGAGTCTAATGTTCTCCTTTAATAATCATTATAGCTAGTCTCGACTGAGCTAAATATGTTTGGGCTTATTTAAAAATCTTTACTTGGTCTGACTGGAGCTCGTCCAGATCAAAAAAGAATTATCTTAATTTATAAGATAAATTTAAGATAACGCCTGCCATTTTCGATCACTTGCTAATTTCTATTTTCGGACATTGATCAAATATTGACCCTGGATATTTGGACATCTGCCTATGTGTCATGCACCTATAGGAGAGTACCTGGGGTCTTGTCCTCTTACTAAATATAGATAGAAAGAGGGTGCATGCCTAGGGAGGCGTGCACCCCATGAGAATAAAGAAGTCCATACAGATGGGACTCCAAAATTGCTTCAGGGGATTAAACTCTGTGGCGCCAAGAACTCTTGTTTGACCCAGTCTTGGCACCATCTTGAGAGGGTTTTGAGGGTCTCTTATCTGATTGGATCAGATGATGTCATTTCACCAATCAGATTTAGATTTGATTGTGCAAAGAATCATGATTGGTTGGGATGAAGTGGTATTGTATGGCACAGCAAGATCTATATAAATCTTGAATGCGCCTAGATTTTAATGCTTCTGCCTTTTGCCCATGCCACAAACCCTCTCTTCCTCCTCTACAGCACCCTCTGGTCCTCTCTCTCCTCTCTATGCCCAAGAGGTTTTGGGCATGAATAAGGTGCGATCCAAGCAAGTGAAAGGCATCAGAAAAGAAAGAAGACAGCACTGCTGCAAGAGACAATGATAATTCTTCAAAAAGAGTTTTGAAGATCTTCAAAATCAGATCTATATCTGATTTTTAGAGAATTAATTGAGAAGAAGAAGATCTCTAGATCCTATTTGAGTGGATACCGGTAGAGGTCAGGCGCTTGTATGGCTACATCCAGAATCTCAGGCAAATATCGGAATTATCATAGGATAATTGGATTATCCAAAATAAAGGTATAATTAAATTAAATTTTTATTTTTATTTTTATTTTATTTTTATTATCAGATCAATAAGATCAAATATGAGGAGTCTCAGATCTGATTAGGATCTTTGAGAAAAATTTTTTTAAAATATCTCTCCTAATCCAATTAGATCTAAATGAACCTGATCCGAAAAATAGATTTTTCTCTTCAATTGATATTAGAGCCAAGTTTCATAATTCATTAGATCTAATTTTAATTTATTTTTGATTTGATAATTAGATAATTTTAGATATCATATTAGATATGATTAGATCTAAAATTAAAAAATTAAAAATTAAATAATTTAGATTTAAGATATATGAGATGCATGACTAGACTAGGAATAGAATTATTCTATGTGTAGTCTAGCATAATGATAATTTTAATTTAATTAATTATAATTTTTATATCTATTTATTTACTATTTTATGATATTATAAATATTATAATTAGATCTAAAAAATAAAAAATAAATTTATTTAATTTATTCATATGAGATATGATAGATGCATGTTTAGACTAGTTACAGAATAGTTCTACAAAATTATCTAGAATAAATTTTAATTTAATATGATTAAATTTAAATCTTATTTTTTAGATATTTATGAGATAATTTAGATTTGAAAATATGGATGATATGATACATGAGATGTATGCAAAACATATTTTTAGTTAGATTAATTTATATATATATATATATAATATATAATGTAGATCTAACTAATTTTGTAGATTTATCATATTTTTGATTAAGGTGTGCCCCTTGGCCATCCGATCATAAGAATGAAGTGGGGTTTAAAGTCTCTCTCCTTTCATTCGATGGGGTGTTCTTATGGTGTGTAGGAATACTGCGCATTCATCTTTAATCAAAAATAAAAAAAATTATTTTCTATAAAATTCTAGATCCAAAAACCTTAGAATTTTATATACATATTTTATTTATGAATCCTAAACTTAATTAAAAATTAAGATTATGAATTATGTTAGGTTTAAAATTAAAAATTTTTAGATTTAAGACATTCATAAAATTGGGTTCGAACTTGGGTAGTTCAATTAGGTCTAGCGGTTGATCAAACTGAATCAAGAGTTAGTTAGGTGGGATCAAGAGTGCTTAAATTGATCAGCCTAATAGGATTAGGTCTGGGTCAAGGTCGAGTCACATGAGTGATCGATCGAGTTAAGATCTAATTAGGCTCAGTGGTTAAAGTTTGGATTGTAGGCTAACCCGATTGATTCTAGCTCAATAATTTGATATCTAAGATAAGTTTGGTAGATACGATTGACTAATTTTTAATTAGGAGCTACTCGATTCGAATGCATTCTTATCGAGTTAATGGTATATCCCTTCCATCGGTCTCACTTACCTGACCATATTTGTTGGCCCAGTCCAAATCTAAGGTGGCTAACAATCTAAAGCTAACCAATGCCACTAGATTAGTCATAATGGTTATGACTATGTCAAGTCAAGTTTAAAGAGACCTAATGAAGGAAAAAATTTTATTTTTCAGATTAGGTTCATTCATATCTGATTAAATCAAGAGAAATATTTTAAAAATTTTTTCTCTAAAATCTTAATCAGATCTTGATAGATTTCAGATCTGATTCTTATTATTGATAATAAAAATAAAATAAAATAAGATAAATTAAATCAAATTTAATTTACCTGATTTGGGTAATCCTATTACCCTGTAGATGATCCTGATTGCAGCGGAAGGTTCTGGATCTTAGCCACGCAAGCGCCTGGCCTCTACCGGTATCCACTCGGGTTGGATCTGGAGATCCTCTTCTTCTCTATCACACCTCCAAAAATCAGATCTGGATCTGATCTGGAGGATCTTCAAAACTCTTTTGAAGATCTGCAGTCGTCCTTTTGCAGCAGCGCAGCCTTCTTGCTTTTGATCGCCTTTCCTTGATCTGAATCGCACCAACCTAAGTCCAAAACACCTTTTTGGACGTGGAGAGCAAGGGGAGAAGAGACTATGGCATGGAGAAGGAGGGGAGAGGCAGCCTTGGGGCGTGGGGTTTCTCAAATCAGAAGCTTCAATTTTAGGGTTGGGCGCAGGGTCTTATTTATAGACCTCTTGTGATCCAACACTCCTCTTCCTCTCAACCAATCACAACCCTTTGTGAAATCAGATCTAAATCTGATTGGTTGGAATAGAGACCCCTGGATTCCTCCTCCTTAGAGGGCGCCTAAGACCAGTCAAACTGGATTCTTAGTAGAACTCTGATTTGGAATCCAAAAAGGGAGGTGGAGTCCTTGTCCAACAAGGACTCCTAGGCGCCTCCTACTTGGGCTCACGCCACCCTTGGCGTGCGCCCTTCTCCTTGCCAGGTTCTGGCAGGGGGACAGGCCCCCACCAGCTCTCCAATAGGTGCATGACATGTGGTCAAAAGTCAAAGGGTCAATGGTCAACGTTTGACCAGTCAAAGGTAGACTTTTGACCAAAGTCAAAGAACAAGAAATGGCAGGTGACCAAAAATGGCAGGTAATGTCTTACAAATAAGACAACCTATTCTGACTTGGACAACCTCCAGTCAGACCATATGAAGGCCTCTGATTGAGCACAAACTCCTTTGGCTCAGTCAGGACAACTTATTTATGATAGTAAAAGAAGAACGTTAGGTTCAATCGAGTGCTAGCACGATTTCCTTGAACCTAATTGAATCTCATTCAGATCAATTGAACTAGATCAGTTCAATTGATGATCACCAGATTCAAACCCTTGTTTGTGTGACCCAGTTAGGTTCAGTTCTGTATGGTAATGGGATATGTCATGATCTCTATCATAGACATCATCGAAACTCCTTTCGATGGATCAGAACTCTTCTGATTCGAACAGCTAGAATGATCGATCATCTAAATCATTCTAATTGCTCCCAAAATCCACCAGTGACACCTAGCAGTATATGGTGGCAACCCATCAGAGCTGAATGCGAACCTCTTGGTGCAGCTACCTGTGTGATTAAGTTCTTCTATCTTGAGCCCCGATCAGATTAGGGTTAAGGTGAACTCGTCAAACCCTAGTCTCTGTCATATGATGTAATCATTCGATTCGAGTCCAATGTGAAAATCTAAATAGAAACTCTTTCTATTATTTCACTCTACCATGGCCATGGGCTTTCTGGACTTGATTCTCATGATCATCATAGGGCTGCTCCTCTACCACCGAGGTAGATAGATTCCCATCTTGATGCAATCCAGTTCCTACAATGAACATGCTATAGCCAACATACACCTCAGGGTTCCATATGGCTAGGAGACCGAGTAATGGTGTAGTCAAACTATAACACCCTCAAGGTGAACTGCCGATGCATCTCAGGTCAAAGAACCAGACACACTACTGCAGCATCGAGTCAGTCATTGACGAGAAGGTAGACTTCCTAATGACTACTCGAGGTGGTCACGCTCAGTGCCCTCGTTCTCTAACGAGTACCTGTACTCTCGCTCCGGTGTCTCCACACCGTAGACTCAAGACTCATCTACTAAAGAGAAGCGATCGTACACCAACCTTCCGGATCAATCACCATCCTCGTGATGATCCTATGGTCGGGAGCTGTTTATGAGTTAATAATGATTATTCATGTCTTAAATTTTCAACTCTTGAAAATATGAATTATCATTACCATTAACTCAAAGGATGTATCACAGACACTAAATACACATGTGATAGAAAATAACCCATTTTATTAATTATAGTCAAAATTATAATTTTGCCCCTAGAAGTGTATTACAAGTGTCAGCCAATTCTGGCTTCTAGGGCACATATATCTAACAATCTCCCACTTGTCCTAAAGCCAATTGGCTACAAGTCTAAGTCCCATCTTCTCAAGGTGGGCTTCGATCTTCTGCTGGCCCAACGGCTTTGTAAGTGGGTCTGCCACATTATCTGCGGAGTTGACTCTCTTGACCTCAACGTAACCTTTCTCAAGGTAATCGCGGATGAGATGATATCGCCGCTCAATGTGCTTGGACTTCTGGTGAGACCTCGGCTCCTTAGCAAGGGCTATGGCGCCATTGTTGTCGCAGTAAAGAGGAATGGCATCTGATGGCATTACTCCAATTTCTGCAGCAAACTTCTTGTACCAGAATGCTTCCTTTGCAGCCTCTGATGCAGCTATATATTCTGCTTCCATGGTGGAATCTGCTATCACAGTTTGCTTGGAACTCTTCCAGCTGACAGCTCCACCATTGCACACAAACAGACTTCCAGATGTCGACTTTCGATCATCTATATCGAACATGAAGTCCGAGTCTGTGTATCCCTTGAACTTGGAGTTCTCCATTACCAAAGACCAACATCATATCCTTAGTTCTTCTCAAGTACTTAAGGATACATTTCACAGAAGTCCAGTGTTCTTCACCTGGATTTGACTGATATCTGCTTGTGACACTCACAGCATGGGCTATATCAGGTCGTGTACATAGCATGGCATACATGAGGCTCCCTATTGCAGAAGCATAAGGGATCTTGCTCATGCGTTCTATTTCCTCAGGTGTGCTGGGGCACATCTTCTTGGAAAGATGAATACCATGTCTGAAGGGTATTAATCCCCTCTTAGAGTTTTCCATACTAAACCTCTTTAGTACTTCCTCTATGTACATCTTCTGTGAAAGTCCTAGCATCCTATTCGGTCTATCCCTATAGACCTTAATTCCTAGAATAAAGGATGCTTCACCTAGGTCTTTCATGGAGAATTCCTTGGACAACCACATCTTGACTGATGTCAACATGGGAATATCATTCCCAATAAGGAGGATGTCATCCACGTACAATACGAGGAAGACAACAGCGCTCCCACTGACCCTTTTGAAAACACATGGTTCCTCTTCATTTTTGATGAAACCAAACTTTTTGATCACATCATTGAAACGAGTGTTCCAGCTCCGAGATGCTTGCTTAAGTCCATATATGGACCTTTGCAGCTTGCAAACCTTGTGATCAGTATCACTGGATGTGAAACCTAGCGGCTGTTCCATATAGATATCTTCCTCAAGATATCCATTTAGGAATGCCGTTTTCACGTCCATTTGCCATATTTCATAATCGAAATAGGCTGCAACAGCAAGCAATGTGCGGATGGATTTTAGCATAGCTACCGGGGAAAAGGTATCCTGATAGTCAATGCCTTCACGCGTTGACTATAACCTTTTGCCACCAGTCTAGCCTTGAATGTCTCCACATTCCCATCTGCACCAATCTTTCTCTTGAAGATCCATTTACACCCAATAGGTACTATACCTTCTGGTGGATCTACCAAGGTCCAGACTTGGTTTGAGTGCATCGAGTCGATCTCTGACTTCATTGCCTCAAGCCATTTCTCGGAGTCGATATCTGATATCGCCTCGTTGTAGGTTTTGGGATCATCACCATGAGCACCATTACCTATGAGGAACATTTCCTCTACATCCTCTGAAATAATACCTAAGTATCTTTCAGGGGGACGGGAAACTCTTTCCGATCTACGAGGTGGAGGAGGTAGTGTTCTTATTGGCTCAACCTGATTTGGTTCCACTTGGTCCTTAGCTCGTTCTGCTTGTGAGACTTTCTCATCAAGCTTAATCTGCTTTCCAATGCCACTATCTTGAATAAACTATTTTTCAAGAAATATGGCATGTCGACTCACAATCACATTGTGGTCTTCTGGAATGTAGAAATAGTATCCTAATGACTCTTTAGGATATCCTATGAATCGAGCTCTAAAGGACCTAAACTCTAACTTGTCCGCTTGTTGTCTTTTGACATGAAGCCGGACAACCCCAAATTCTGAGATGACTCAGACTTGGTTTCTTACCGTGCCATATCTCATACGGTGTGGTAGGAACGGTTTTAGAGGGAACCCTATTCAGTAAATAGATTGAAGTTAATAATGAATGTCCCCAAAGAAAATCAGGGAGGTCTGTGAAGCTCATCATGGATCGAACCATATCCAATAGAGTCCGATTTCTCCGTTCTGAAACCCCGTTGAGTTGAGGTGTTCCTGGTGGAGTCCATTGAGAGACTATGCCATTTTCCTTAAGATAGTCTAGGAATTCCCGGCTAAGGTATTCACCTCCTCGATCTGATCGAAGAACCTTAATGGGTTTTCCAGTTTGTTTTTCTACTTCATGTCTGAATTCTTTGAACTTTTCAAAAGCTTCAGACTTATGTCTCATAAGATACACATACCCATACCTAGACAGATCATCGGTAAAGGTAATGAAGTAGACAAAATTGCCTCTAGCCGGCACATCAAATGGGCCGCACACATCAGTATGTACTAGGGCAAGGAGATCTGTGGCCCTCTCCCCATGTCCAACAAAAGGGAGTTTAGTCATTTTGCCTTGAAGACAAGATTCACAAGTTGGATATGACTCAAAAGTCAATGGACTCAATAGCCCATTTTTCTCCAATTTGTTAATCCTATCTTCTGCTATATGACCTAATCTCAGGTGCCATAGATATCTGTCGTTTGGACTATCCCTAGGTCGTTTGGCATTCACGTTTTGCTCGATAGTTAAAACAGGTACATCAATATGCAACTGATAAAGACCATTAACAAGGAAACCATTTGCAATTTTATTTCTTTCATAAAGAATGTTACAATGGTCCTTAAAGAAGGTGATCACATAACCTTCTTGTGCTAAGCATGAAACAGAAATCAAATTCCTGCTAGCTGCAGGCACATAATAACAGTCTTTTAAAACTAAGTCTAAACCAGATGGTAATCGAAGAGGGTATGTTCCCACGGCTACTGCAGCAACTCTTGCTCCATTACCGATGCGTAGGATCATGTCTCCATCCCTCAGCCTCCTGCTATCCTCAAGACCCTGCATAGAAGTGCACAGATGAGCACTAGAACCAGAGTCAAGCACCCAACTGGATGCAGAAGAAACCGTAAGGTTAGACTCAATAACGAGCATACCTCCAGAAGGACCTTCCTTCTTGTTCTTTAGGGTGGCCAGGTAAGTAGGGCAGTTCCGCTTCCAATGGCCGTCGCTGTTGCAATGGAAACACTTTCCTTTGCCATCGACCTTCTTCTTCGGTTCTGCCTTCTTCTTCTTTGACTTCTTCTTTGATCCTTCCACCTTTTGCTTTTTCACAGACTTCTTTTTCTTTCCATAAGACTTTCTTTTGGAAGAAGTCCGTTCCATAGCAAGAACTGAGCCTTTAGAACCTTTCATAGAAAGCTCAGCGGTAACCAGCATATTCATCAACTCGGCCAAGGAATTTTGAAGTTTATGCATGTGGTAATTCATGATGAATTGCCCATATGCATCAGTCAAGGATTGCAGAATAATATCGTTCTGCAGATCCAAGTCCAACTTCACACCGAGCTTCTCAAGCTCTTCCATGTCCTTGATCATTGTCAGACAGTGATCTTGGACTGACTGCCCATCACGCATCTTAGCCTTAAAAAGTCATTTTGTGACTTGATATTTGGCTGCGCGACTCTGTTCACCAAACATCTCCTGCAGGTGAGCCAACATTTGGCGAGCAGTCCCGATATCTTCATGTTGGCGCTGGAGCTCATCAGACATCGAGCCCAACATGTAGTATCTGGCCTTATTGTCTTCGTCAATCCATTTTTCCAGAGACGCTCTCTGTTCAGTGGATGGACGAGCTGGTAAGGTGGGAGGGTCCTGGTCCAAAACATGTGTTAACTTCTCTGAACCCAAAACAATTTTGTAGTTCCTGAGCCAATCTTTATAATTGGGTCCAGTCAGTCTATGTGTGTCTAGGATACGTGCCAGTGGGTTGGACGCAGACATTTTCCTGTAGAGAGTCAAAGATTCTAGTTAGATACTGTAATTTTGACTTGACCAATTTGTTTAGGGATTTTATTTTTAAACAAATTAGCTCCCACTATTTTCTCGGATCCCTACACTCCCTCTGTAGAGATGCGAAAATCTCCGCGATTGATGATTTCTAGTGGGTGGTGCGGTCTCACCAACTGACTCATCACCTCACCTAACAGTTATTGGTGATGGGTTAGCCAATGAGTGAACAACTCTTGTTCAATGATTCTCTAATCATGGTGCACCCAAACTTGGTCTCTAATTCATGAATCTCACCGTATCCGAAAATATTGATCCACTCCTTAGTTAAGTCAGACCCACCATTTGCATAGACTGGGTTCCTAATTGGGTCTCTCACCGTATCCGAAATATTGAGCCCAACTCATCCTCCAGCCCATAGCATCCAATGCCTAATAGACATGGTTGCGTCTTCCCGGTGCAACTGAGCCACTGTATCCAGCCGAGAACAATCAACCCCGGGAAGGGCCCGCACATCTACAATGGTGGAAGACCTCAGGACTTAATCTTTTCTTAGGGAGAATTGATTCAGGTCTCATTAAACTAGACTTGGCTTAGTCATAACAATTATGACTAACCTAGTGGCATGGGTTAGCTCGGATTATTGACCACCTCAGATCAGAACTGTGTCAACAGATATGGCCAGGTAAGTGAGACCGGTGGAAGGAATATGCCGTTAACTCGCACAAGAACGCATTCAGGTCGAGTAGCTTCCAATTAAAAACCAGTCGGTCGTCTGTGCCAAACTTACCTTAGACACCAAATTGTTGAGTCAGAACCAATTGGGTTAGCCTACAATCCAGACTCTAACCTCTGAGCCTAATTAGGTCTTGCTTGATCGTGACTCGATCTTGACCCAGACTTAATCCTATTAGGCTGGTCAATTTAAGCATTGTTGATCCCATCTAACCAACTCTTGATTCGGTTTGATCAACCGCTTAGACCTAATTGAGCTACCCAAGCCCGAACCCAGTATTATGAATATGTCTTAGATCTGAAATTCTCAATTTTAGACCTAATTAATATTCCATAAACTTAATTCTTAATTAAGTTGGGTTCATAAACAAAATATGCACAATAAATCCTAGGGTTTCAGGATCTAGGGTTTTGCAGAAAGTAAGTTTTGGGTTTCTGATTAAGGACGAACACGCAGCACCCCTACACGTCATAAGAACACCCCATCGAATGGGAAGAGAGGGCCTTTAAACCCTTCTTCGTTCTTATGACCGGACGGCCAAGAGGAACGCCTTAATCAGGAACATTCAATACTACAAAACAATATCAGATCTATATCATATATCTCATATATAAAGTAGATCTAATCATGGCATATTTTGCATACATCTCATGTATCATAATCATGCATGTTTTCAGATCTAAATTATCTCATAATAATCTAAAAAATTAGATTTAAATTGATCTAATCAAAATAAATTCTAATCTAGACAATTATGTAGAACTATTCTACAACTAGTCTAGTCATGCATCTAATCATATCTCATATGATATTTAAAATTAAATAATTTTTATTTGCTGTTTATCAGATGTTATTATAACACTTATAATATCAGAAAATAGTAAATAAGAAGATCTAAAATATGATTTAATCAGATTAAATCAAAGACATGCAAAACTATTCTATAGAACTATTCTATTCTAGAACTAGTCATGCATATCTTCATGTTCTTAGATCCAAATCATTTAATTTTAATTTTTCTGATTTCAGATCTGATCACATCTCATGTGACATCTGAAATCACTTTATTTTCTAATTAAAATAAAATTAAAATCAGATCTAAACAATTTAGAACCATGGCTCTGATACCAGTTGAAGGGAAATCCTGATTTCCCGGTCCAGGTTCGTCCAGATCTGATTAGATCAAGAGATATATTTCAAAAATTTTCTCTTGATCTCAATCAGATCTTGATATGTTTCAGATCTGATTCTTATTATTTTAATAAATAAAAATAAAATAAGATAAATTAAATCAAATTTAATTTACCTGATTTGGGTAATCCTATTACCCTGTAGATGATCCTGATTGCAGCGGAAGGTTCTGGATCTTAGCCACGCAAGCGCCTGGCCTCTACCGGTATCCACTCGGGTTGGATCTGGAGATCCTCTTCTTCTCTATCACACCTCCAAAAATCAGATCTGGATCTGATCTGGAGGATCTTCAAAACTCTTTTGAAGATCTGCAGTCGTCCTTTTGCAGCAGCGCAGCCTTCTTGCTTTTGATCGCCTTTCCTTGATCTGAATCGCACCAACCTAAGTCCAAAACTCCTTTTGGACGTGGAGAGCAAGGGGAGAAGAGACTATGGCATGGAGAAGGAGGGGAGAGGCAGCCTTGGGGCATGGGGCTAAAGGTGAAGCTTCAATTCTAGGGTTGGGCGCAGGGTCTTATTTATAGACCTCTTGTGATCCAACTCCTCTTCCTCTCAACCAATCACAACCCTTTGTGAAATCAGATCTAAATCTGATTGGTTGGAATAGAGACCCCTGGATTCCTCCTTAGATGGATTCCCTCCTTAGAGGGTGCCTAAGACCAGTCAAACTGGATTCTTAGGAATCCACTCTGATTGGAATCCAAAAGGGAGGTGGAGTCCTTGTCCAACAAGGACTCCTAGGCGCCTCCTACTTGGGCTCACGCCACCCTTGGCGTGCGCCCCCTTCTCCTTGCCAGGTTCTGGCAGGGGGACAAGGCCCCCACCAGCTCTCCAATAGGTGCATGACATGTGGGTCAAAAGTCAAAGGGTCAATGGTCAACGTTTGACCAGTCAAAAGGTAGACTTTTGACCAAAGTCAAAGAAAGAACAAAAATGGCAGGTGACCAAAAATGGCAGGTGGCAGGTAATGTCTTACAAATAAGACAACCTATTCTGACTTGGACAACCTCCAGTCAGACCATATGAAAGGCCTCTGATTGAGCACAAACTCCTTTGGCTCAGTCAGAGGACAACTTATTTATGATAGTAAAAGAAGAACGTTAGGTTCAATCGAGTGCTAGCACGATTTCCTTGAACCTAATTGAATCTCATTCAGATCAATTGAACTAGATCAGTTCAATTGATGATCACCAGATTCAAACCCTTGTTTGTGTGACCCAGTTAGGTTCAGTTCTGTATGGTAATGGGATATGTCATGATCTCTATCATAGACATCATCGAAACTCCTTTCGATGGATCAGAACTCTTCTGATTCGAAACAGCTAGAATGATCGATCATCTAAATCATTCTAATTGCTCCCAAAATCCACCAGTGACACCTAGCAGTATATGGTGGCAACCCATCAGAGCTGAATGCGAACCTCTTGGTGCAGCTACCTGTGTGATTAAGTTCTTCTATCTTGAGCCCCGATCAGATTAGGGTTAAGGTGAAACTCGTCAAACCCTAGTCTCTGTCATATGATGTAATCATTCGATTCGAGTCCAATGTGAAAATCCTAAATAGAAACTCTTTCTATTATTTCACTCTGCCATGGCCATGGGCTTCAGGACTTGATTCTCATGATCATCATAGGGCTGCTCCTCTACCACCGAGGTAGATAGATCCCATCTTGATGCAATCCAGTTCCTACAATGAACATGCTATAGCCAACATACACCTCAGGGTTCCATATGGCTAGGAGACCGAGTAATGGTGTAGTCAAACTATAACACCCTCAAGGTGAACTGCCGATGCATCTCAGGTCAAAGAACCAGACACACTACTGCAGCATCGAGTCAGTCATTGACGAGAAGGTAGACTTCCTAATGACTACTCGAGGTGGTCACGCTCAGTGCCCTCGTTCTCTAACGAGTACCTGTACTCTCGCTCCGGTGTCTCCACACCGTAGACTCAAGACTCATCTACTAAAGAGAAGCGATCGTACACCAACCTTCCGGATCAATCACCATCCTCGTGATGATCCTATGGTCGGGAGCTGTTTATGAGTTAATAATGATTATTCATGTCTTAAATTTTCAACTCTTGAAAATATGAATTATCATTACCATTAACTCAAAGGATGTATCACACACACTAAATACACAGGTGTGATAGAAAATAACCCATTTTATTAATTATAGTCAAAATTATAATTTTGCCCCTAGAAGTGTATTACAAGTGTCAGCCAATTCTGGCTTCTAGGGCACATATCTGACACTAACAATACTACTTCTCCTCCACCTGCGTTGGATGCTATGGAGGATGGATTGGGCTCAATATTTTAGATACGGTGAGAGACCCAATTAGAAATCCAATCTATGCAAATGGTGGGTCTGACTTAACTAAGGAGTGGATCAATATTTCGGGCATGGTGAGATTCATGAATTAGAGATCAAGTCTTGGTGCACCATGATTAGAGAATCATTGGATCAAGAGTTGTTCACTCATTGGCTAACCCATCACCAATAACTGTTAGGTGAGGTGATGAGTCAGTTGGTGGGACCGCACCACCCACTAGAAATCAGTAATCATGAAGATTTTTGCATCTCTACAGAGGGAGTGTAGGGATCTGAGAAAATAGTGAAAGCTAATTTATTTAAAAATAAAATTTTTAAATAAATTGGTCAAGTCTTAATTACAATATCTAACTAAAAACTTTGACTCTCTACAGGAAAAAAAAAATGTCTGCGTCCAACCCACTAGCACGTATCCTGGACACCCATAGACTGACCAGATCCAATTACAAGAATTGGCTCTAAAACTTCAAAATTATTTTGGATTTTGAGAAGTTAACTCATGTATTGGATCCAGGATCCCTTCCAACCTTACCAGCTCGTCCATCTGCTGAATAGAGAGCATCTCTTGATAAGTGGATGGACGAAGATAATAAGGTCAGATACTACATGTTGGGCTTGATGTCTGATGAGCTTCAGTGCCAACATGAAGATATCAAGACTGTCCACCAAATGTTGGCTCACCTACAAGAGTTGTTTGGTGAACAGAGTCGCGCAGCCAAATATCAGATCACTAAATGACTATTTAAGGCTAAAATGCGTGATGGGCAGTCAGTCCAAGATCATTGTCTGATGATGATCAAGGACTTGAAAGAGCTTGAGAAGCTCGAAGTGAAGTTGGATTTGGATCTGTAGAATGATATAATTCTGCAATCCTTGACTGATGCATATGGGCAGTTCATCATGAACTACCATATGCATAAACTTCAAAATTCTCTGGCCGAACTTATGAACATGCTGGTTACTGCTAAGCTTTCTATGAAAGGTTCTAAAGGCTCAGCACTTGCTATGGAATGGACTTCTTCCAAGAAAAAATCTTTTGAAAAGAAGAAGAAGTCTGTGAAAAGATAGAAGGTGGAAGGAGGAAAGAAAAAGAAGGTAGAGCTAAAGAAGAAGACCACTGACAAAGAAAAGTATTTTCATTATAATACTGATAGCTACTAAAAGTAAAACTGCCCTACGTACCTGGCTATCCTGAAGAATAAGAAGGAGACAGGTCCTTCTGGAGGTATGCTCGTTATTGAATCTAATCTTACAGTTTCTTCTGCTTTCAGTTGGGTGCTTCGCTCTGGTTCTAGTGCTCATTTGTGTATTTCATGCAGGATCTTGTGAATAGTAGGAGGCTGAGGGATGGTGAGATGATCCTACGCATCGAAAATAGAGCAAGGGTTGCTGCTGTGGTCGTGGAAATCTATCCTCTTCGACTACCATCTAGCTTAGATTTAGTACTTAAGGATTGTTATTATGTGCTTGCTGCAAGTAGAAATTTAATTTTTATTTCATGTTTAGCACAAGAAGGCTATATAATTAGTTTTCTTAAGGACCATTATAATATTCTTTATGAAAGAAATAAAATTATAAATGGTTTCCTTATTAACGGTCTCTACCAGTTACATATTGATGTATTTTTCGTTAATATCAAGCAAAATGTGAATGCCATAAGATCAAAATGATCCAAAGATAGTCCAAACGATAGGTATCTATGGCACCTAAGGCTAGGTCATTAGCAGAAGATAGGATTAACAAATTGGAGAAAATCGAGCTATTGAGTTCGTTGACTTTCAAGTCATATCCAATTTGTGAATCATATCTTCATGGCAAAATGACTAAGCTTTCTTTTATGGGACATGGGGAAAGGGCCACGGATCTACTTGCCCTAGTACATACTGATGTGTGCAGGCCCATTTGATGTGCCGGTTACAAGAGGCAACTTTTGTCTACTTCATAACCTTCACTGATGAATTTATCTCGATATGGGTATGTGTATCTTATGAGACACAAGTCTGAAGCCTTTGAAAAATTTAAGAAATTTAGACATGAAGTGGAAAATCAAACTAAAAGATCCATTAAGGTTCTTCGACCAGATCGAGGAGGTGAATACCTTAGTCAGAAATTCTTGGACTATCTCAAGCAATATGGCACAGTCTCTCAATGGACTCCACCTAAAATACCTCAACTCAATGGGATTTCAGAATGGAGGAACCGGATCCCTATTAGATATGGTTCCAATCCATGATGAGCTTCATAGACCTTTCTGATTTTTTTTAGAAACATAGTCTGTTAACTGCTACATATTTACTGAATAAGGTTTTCTCTAAAATCATTCCTATCGTACCGTTTGGGATATGGCATGGTAAGAAACCAAGTTTGAGTCATTTCAGAATTTAGGATTGCCTAGCTCATGTCAAAAAACAACAAGCGGACAAATTAGACTATAGGTCCTTTAGAGCTTGATTCATAGGATATCCTAAAGAGTCATTAGGATATTATTTCTACATTTCCAGAAGACCACAATATGATTGTGAGTCGACATGCCATCTTTCTTGAAAAATAGTTTATTCAAGATGGTGGCATTGGAAAGCAGATCAAGCTCGAGGAGAAAGACTCCCAAGAGCAACGAGCTAAGGACCCTATGGAACCAAATCAGGTTGAGCCAATATAATCAATACTTCCTCCACCTCGTAGATCGAAAAAGATTTTCCATCCCCCTGAGAGATACTTAGGTACTATTTTAGAGAAAGTAGAGAAAATATTCTTTGTAGGTAATGGGGTTTATGGTGATGATCCCAAAATCTATGACGAGGTGATATCGGATATCGACTCCGAGAAATGGTTAGAGATAATAAAGTCAAAAATTGACTCGATGCACTCAAAGTAAGTTTGAACCTTGGTAGATCCATCTGAAGGTATAGTACCTATTGGGTGTAAATAGATCTATAAGAGAAAAATTGGTGCAGATGGAAATGTGGAGACATTCAAAGCTAGATTAGTGGCAAAAAGGTATAATCAGTGTGAAGGCATTGACTATCAGGATACCTTTACGTTAGTAGCCATGCTAAAATCCATCTGCATGTTACTTGCTATTACAGTATATTTCGATTATGAAATATGGCAAATGAACGTGAAAATAATGTTCTTAAATGGATACCTTGAGGAAAATATCTATATGAAACAACCGCTAGGTTTCACATCTAGTGATGCTGATCATAAAGTATGCAAGCTGCAAAGGTCCATATATGGACTTAAGCAAGCATCTCGAAGCTGGAATACTCATTTTAATGATGTGATTAAATTATTTGATTTCATTAAGAACGAGGAGGAACCATGTATTTTTAAAAAGATCAGTGGGAGCAGCTATTATCTTCCTCATACTGTACGTGGATGATATCCTCCTTATTAGGAAATGATATTTCTCATGTTGACCATAGTTAAAATATGGTTATCTAAAGAATTCTCCATGAAAGATCTAGGAGAAGCATCCTTCATTCTAGGAATTAAGGTCTATAGAGATAGATCCGAATAGGATGCTAGGTCTTTCATAGAAGATGTACATAGAGAAAGTGCTAAAGAGGTTTAGCATGAAAAACTCCAAGAGGGGATTGGTACCCTTCAGACATGGCATTCATCTCTCCAAGAAAATGTGTCCCAATACACCAGAGGAGATTGAACGCATGAGCAAGATCCCTTATGCTTCAGCAATAGGGAGCCTCATGTATGCCATGTTATGTACACGACCTGATATAGCCCATGTTGTGAGTGTCACGAGTAGATATCAGTCAAATCCAAGTGAAGAACACTAGACTTTTGTGAAATATATCCTTAAGTACTTGAGAAGAACTAAGGATATGTTGTTGATTTTTGGTAATGGAGAACTCCAAGTCCAGGGGTTTACAGACTCAAATTTTATGTTCAATATAGATGATCGAAAGTCGACATTTGAAAGTCTATTTGTATGTAAAGATGGTATTGTTAGTTGAAAGAGTTCCAAGCAGACAGTGATAGCAGATTCTATCATAGAAGCAGAGTATATCGCTGCATCAGAAGCTGCAAAGAAGGTATTTTGGTATAAGAAGTTCACCACAGAGATTGGAGTGATACCAACGAATGCCATTCTTCTGTACCGTGATAATAATGGTGCCAAAGCTCTTGCTAAGAAGCCGAGGTCTCATAAAAAATCTAAGCATATCAAGCAGTGATACCACCTCATCCACGATTACCTCGAGAAAGGTTACGTTAAGATCAAGATAGTCGACTCCACAGATAATGCGACAGACCCACTTACAAAGCTGTTGGGCCAACAGAAGATCAAAGCCCACCTTGAGAAGATGGGACTTAAATTTGTAGCCAATTGGCTTTAGGTCAAGTGGAAGTTTGTTAGATATGTGTGCCCTAGAAGCTAGATTGGCTGAACACTTGTAATACACTTCTAAGGGCAAAATTATAATTTTGACTATAAATAATAAAATAGATTATTTTCTATCACAGTGTGTATTTAAAAGTGTCTGTGATACATCCCTTGAGTTAATGGTAATGATAGTTCATATTTTCAAGAGTTGAAAATTTAAGACATGAATTTTCATTATTAACTTATAAAATGCTTTCGACCGTAGGATCATCATGAGGATGGTGATTGATCTAGAAGGTTGGTATATGATCGCTTCTTTAAGGTAGATGAGTCTTGAGTATACGGTATAGAGACATAAGAGCGAGAGTATAGGTACTCGTTAGAGAATGAGGGCACTGAGTGTGACCACCTCGAGTAGTCATGAAGAAGTCTACCTTCTCATCGATGATTGGCTCGAAGCTGCAGTGGTGTGTCTGATTCTTTGACCTGAGGTGCATTGACTGTTCACCTTGAGGGTGTCATAGTTTGACTATGCCATAACTTGGTCTCCTAGCCATTCGAAACCCTGAGGTATATGTTGGCTATAGCATGTTCATTATAGGAATTAGATTACACCAATAGGAGATCTATCTAACTCGACAGATGAGGAGCAGTCCTATGATGATCATGAGAATCAAGTCCATAAGCCCATGGCCATGGTAGAGTGAAATAATAGAAAGAGTTTCTATTAGGGTTTTCACATTGGACTTGAATCAAATGATTAATTCATATGACGGAAAATTAGGGTTTGATGAGAATCACCTTAAGCTCTAATTCGATCGGGGCTCAAGATTAGAAGGAACTTAATCACACAGGTAACTACATTGAGAGGTTCGCTTTCAGTTCTGATGGATTTTCCACCATATGCTAGCTAGGTGTCACTTGGTGGATTTTGGGAGCAATTAGAATGATTTGGATGATCGATCTACTAGTTGTCTGAATCAAAAAAGTTCTGATCCATCAAAAGGTATTTCGATGATGTCGATGATAGAGATCGCGATATATCCCATTACCATACGAAACTGAACCTAACTAGGTCACACAAATAAGGGTTTGGATCTGGATGTTATCAATTGGACTAACCCAGTTCAACTTATTTGAATAAGATTCAATTAGGTTCAAGAAAATCATGCTAGCACACGATTGAGCCTAATGTTCTCCTTTAATAATCATTATAGCTTGTCTCAACTAAGCCAAATGTGTTTGGACTCACTCAGAAATATTTACTTGGTCTGATTGGAGCTCGTCCAGATTAGAAAAGGGTTGTCTTAATTTATGAGATAAATTTAAGAGAACACCTGCCATTTTTGATCACCTACTAATTCCTATTTTCGGACATTAGTCAAATGTTGACCCTAGACACTTGGACATCTATCCATGTGTCATGCGCCTATAGGAGAGTACCTAGGGCCTTGTCCTCCTGCTAAATGTAGATAGAAAGAGGTTGCATGCCTAGAGAGGTGTACGCCCCATGAGAATAAAGGAGTCCCATACAGATGGGACTCCAGGGTTGCTTCAGGAGATTAAACTCTATGGCGCCAAGAACTCTTGTTTGACCTAGTCTTGGCATCACCTTAGGAGTGTTTTGAGGGTCTCTTATCTTATTGGATCAGGTGATGTCATCCCATCAATCAGATTTAGATCTGATTACACAAAGGATCGTGATTGGTCGGGATGATGTGGCACTACATGGCGTAGCAGGATCTATATAAACCCTATCTGTGCCTAGGTTTTAATGCTTCTGCCTTTAGCCCACACCATAAAGCCTCTCTCCCTCCTTCTCCATGCCACCCTCTAGTCCTCTCTCTCCTCTCCATGCCCAAGGGGTTTTGGGCATGAATAAGATGTGATCGAAGCAACTGCAAGGCGCTAGAAAAGGAAGAAGGTAGCACTGCTGCTAGAGACAATGATAGTTCTTCAAAAATAGTTTTGAAGACCTTTAAGATCAGATTTATATCTAATTTTTAGAAGATTGATTGAGAAGGAAAAGATCTCTAGATCCTGCCTGAGTAGATACTGGTAGAGGCCAGGTGCTTGCGTGGCTACATCCAGAACCTCAGGTAAACATCGAAATCATCATAGGATAATTGGATTATCCAAAATAAAGGTATAATTAAATTAGATTTAATTTTTATTTTTATTTTATTTTTATTATCAGATTAATAAGATCAAATTTGAGGAGTCTCAGATTTGATTAGGATTTTAGAAATTTTTTTTTTGAAATATTCCTTCTGATCCAATCAGATCTGAATGAACCTGATCCGAAAAATAGGTTTTTCTCTTCAGTTAAGCCACCAAAACACACTATGATACAATGAAACATCAAGTTCAAAGCAAGACCAGGTTAAGCTAGTTTACATCTATAAGTGCTAAGTACATAGAGTCAAATACAAACACAGAGTCAAATACAACCATATACTCCTAATACATAGATCTAAGTACAAGAAGTAGACAAACACTAGAGCCTATGAGGCTACTCATCATCAGATGTTATCTTAAATGTCTGGGATAAGGCTCGTGAGGTAGAAGGTCTAGCTCTCCTGCTCTGAGTCCTAGAAAAAGGTCCAGCTAGTTGCGAGGGAGGAGGCCCTCCATGAGTGTAGACTCTGAGTGATGGTCTGCTTTCACTCGTGGATACCTAGGTGGTCTAACCAGGTGACATAGGTAAAGGAGGTGGAGGTCGAGGCATGGCTACCCTAGCCACGGCATCTACTACTGCTGCTACTCGTATCGCACCTGGAGTGAATCTCTCTATTTTTTCAATCAAACTGCTCATGGCTTCAAGTACTAAAATGATGTCCTATTGCTGTGCCTGACCTAAGCTACTGATCGCTGCCATCATCTCAGTGCCTCTAGACTCAATGCTCCCCTTGAGCTGAGCAATCTCCTTAATGATGCTAGAGTGATTAGTGGATGTATTATATGTGTGCACCCTCTGCTCCAGAATAAAAAGCCTTTGAGAGATAGACCTCATCTCTGTCTGTAGAGTCTCTACTCTCTCAGATAGTTCCTAAATCTCTCTACTGACTCTGGTAGATATCATGTCAGCCAGTCTCTCCATAGATGCAGAGTCAATAGGTGGTGTTTGAGGGAACCTCCCCATGGGTGGAGCTTGAGTTATCATAGGTGTACCGAGGTCAATGTCAGGTGCATCTCGGGCTGCAGCTAGAGTAGAGGGGTCTCTTGCCTCTACAACCCTAGGCGCTCTCCTCTCTTGATCAGAAATATTCTCAACCCATCTTCCATCCTCTACATGATACTTTATTTTGGTCAAGACTCTCATGTCATATACATCATAGTGAGACTACTTCTTACTTGCTTTATTTTTTAGTGATACTCTAGCAGTCTTAAAGATCCTAGTCAGGACCATTCTATAGGGCAAGCATACCTTGTTCTTTGATGTAGCCTCTCTCATCTGATGCATCATTATACCGGGCAGGTTTATTTGAGTTTCCTGAATCATCAAATACGTCATGCATAGTTCTTTCTCAGATGCAAAGTCATGTCTACCCAGTTTTAGAATAAAAATCCCACTGATGATATGATAAAGAACTCTCATTTTCATTGATAGTGTGGGTGCCAGTACATCTCCAATGATATCATCCCTACCCATAACTCAAACCCCTCTTTTTGTTAGATAATTTATCGGGCACAGAACTTTCTTTTGTGATACCAAAAATCTGAGACAAACTCTCCTCTGTCACCTTAATTTGTATGCCTGTGACTATACTTACAATTTCAGGAAAACCCCTTTTAAGATTTTCATAGAACTCTCTAACCAATTTAGGGTACATGGGCATATCCATTGTACAGAAATTCCTCCACCCCATCCTATTAATCCATGTCCCAATAGAGAAATTGTAACTTTCGAAGAAATCAAACTCAACTCTCCTTCCTATTGCAATGGCTCTAGTGGCCATCCCGTTAGATATATGTGCCCTAGAAGCTAGAATTGGCTGACACTTGTAATACACTTCTAGGGGCAAAATTGTAATTTTAACTATAATTAATAAAATGGGTTATTTTCTATCACACCTGTGTATTTAGTATCTGTGATACATCCTTTGAGTTAATGGTAATGATAATTCATATTTTCAAGAGTTGAAAATTTAAGACATGAATAATCATTATTAACTCATAAACAGCTCCCGACCATAGGATCATCACGAGGATGGTGATTAATCCGAAAGGTTGGTGTACGATCGCTTCTCTTTAGTAGATGAGTCTTGAGTCTATGGTGTGGAAACACCGGAGCGAAAGTATAGGTACTCGTTAAAGAACGAGGGCACTGAGCGTGACCACCTCGAGTAGTCATTAGGAAGTCTACCTTCTCGTCAATGACTGACTCGATGCTGCAGTAGTGTGTCTGGTTCTTTGACCTGAGATGCATCGGCAGTTCACCTTGAGGGTGTTATAGTTTGACTACACCATTACTCGGTCTCCTAGCCATATGGAACCCTGAGGTGTATGTTGGCTATAGACATGTTCATTGTAGGAACTGGATTGCATCAAGATGGAATCTATCTACCTCGGTGGTAGAGGAGCAGCCCTATGATGATCATGAGAATCAAGTCCAGAAGCCCATGGCCATGGTAGAGTGAAATAATAGAAAGAGTTTCTATTTAGATTTTCACATTGGACTCGAATCGAATGATTACATCATATGACAGAGACTAGGGTTTGACGAGTTCACCTTAACCCTAATCTGATCGGGGCTCAAGATAGAAGAACTTAATCACACAGGTAGCTGCACCAAGAGGTTCGCATTCAGCTCTGATGGGTTGCCACCATATACTGCTAGGTGTCACTGGTGGATTTTGGGAGCAATTAGAATGATTTAGATGATCGATCATTCTAGCTGTTCGAATCAGAAGAGTTCTGATCCATCGAAAGGAGTTTCGATGATGTCTATGATAGAGATCATGACATATCCCATTACCATACAGAACTGAACCTAACTGGGTCACACAAACAAGGGTTTGAATCTGGTGATCATCAATTGAACTGATCTAGTTCAATTGATCTGAATGAGATTCAATTAGGTTCAAGGAAATCGTGCTAGCACTCGATTGAACCTAACGTTCTTCTTTTACTATCATAAATAAGTTGTCCTGACTGAGCCAAAGGAGTTTGTGCTCAATCAGAGGCCTTCATATGGTCTGACTGGAGGTTGTCCAAGTCAGAAAAGGTTGTCTTATTTGTAAGACATTACCTGCCATTTTTGGTCACCTGCCATTTCTTGTTCTTTGACTTTGGTCAAAAGTCTACCTTTGACTGGTCAAACGTTGACCATTGACACTTTGACTTTTGACCACATGTCATGCACCTATTGGAGAGCTGGTGGGGGCCTGTCCCCCTGCCAGAACCTGGCAAGGAGAAGGGCGCACGCCAAGGGTGGCGTGAGCCCAAGTAGGAGGCGCCTAGGAGTCCTTGTTGGACAAGGACTCCACCTCCCTTTTGGATTCCAATTAGAGTTCTTCTAAGAACCAACTTTGACTGGTCTTAGGCACCCTCTAAGGAGGAATCCAGGGGTCTCTATTCCAACCAATCAGATTTAGATCTGATTTCACAAAGGGTTGTGATTGGTTGAGAGGAAGAGGAGTTGGATCACAAGAGGTCTATAAATAAGACCCTGCGCCCAACCCTAATGAGAATGCAATTCAATTGAGAAACCCCACGCCCCAAGGCTGCCTCTCCCCTCCTTCCTCCATGCCATAGTCTCTTCTCCCCTTGCTCTCCACGTCCAAAAGAGTTTTGGACTTAGGTTGGTGCGTTCCAGATCAAAAGAAAGGCGATCAAAAGAAGAAGGCTGCACTGCTGCAAAGGACGACTGCTGATCTTCAAAAGGAGTTTTGAAGATCCTCCAGATCAGATCCAGATCTGAATTTTTGGAGGTGTGATAGAGAAGAAGAGGATCTCCAGATCCAACCCGAGTGGATACCGGTAGAGGCCAGGCGCTTGCGTGGCTAGATCCAGAACCTTCCGCTGCAATCAGGATCATCTAACAGGGTAATAGGATTACCCAAATCAGGTAAATTAAATTTGATTTAATTTATCTTATTTTATTTTATTTATTAAAATAATAAGAATCAGATCTGAAAATATATCAAGATCTGATTGAGATCAAGAGAAAAATTTTTGAAATATATCTCTTGATCTGAATCAGATCTGGAACGAACCTGGACCGGGAAATCAGGATTTCCCTTCAACTGGTATCAGAGCCATGGTTCTAAATTGTTTAGATCTGATTTTAATTTTATTTTAATTAGAAAATAAAGTGATTTCAGATGTCACATGAGATGTGATCAGATCTGAAATCAGAAAAAATTAAAATTAAATGATTTGGATCTAAGATTACGAAGATATGCATGACTAGTTCTAGAATAGAATAGTTCTATAGAATAGTTTTGCATGTCTTTGATTTAATCTGATTAAATCATATTTTAGATCTTTTTATTTACTATTTTTTGATATTATAAATGTTATAATAACATCTGAAAAAATAGCGAATAAAAATTATTTAATTTTTGAATATCATATGAGATATGATTGATGCATGTCTAGACTAGTTGTAGAATAGTTCTACATAATTGTCTAGATTAGAATTTATTTTGATTAGATCAATTTAAATCTAATTTTTTAGATTATTATGAGATAATTTAGATCTGAAAAACATGCATGATTATGATACATGAGATGTATGCAAAATATGCCATGATTAGATCTACTTTATATATGAGATATATGATATAGATCTGATATTGTTTTGTAGTATTGAATGTTCCTGATTAAGGCGTTCCTCTTGGCCGTCCGGTCATAAGAACGAAGAAGGGTTTAAAGGCCCTCTCTTCCCATTCGATGGGGTGTTCTTATGACGTGTAGGGGTGCTGCGTGTTCGTCCTTAATCAGAAACCCAAAACTTACTTTCTGCAAAACCCTAGATCCTGAAACCCTAGGATTTATTGTGCATATTTTGTTTATGAACCCAACTTAATTAAGAATTAAGTTTATGGAATATTAATTAGGTCTAAAATTGAGAATTTCAGATCTAAGACATATTCATAATACTGGGTTCGGGCTTGGGTAGCTCAATTAGGTCTAAGCGGTTGATCAAACCGAATCAAGAGTTGGTTAGATGGGATCAACAATGCTTAAATTGACCAGCCTAATAGGATTAAGTCTGGGTCAAGATCGAGTCACGATCAAGCAAGACCTAATTAGGCTCAGAGGTTAGAGTCTGGATTGTAGGCTAACCCAATTGGTTCTGACTCAACAATTTGGTGTCTAAGGTAAGTTTGGCACAGACGACCGACTGGTTTTTAATTGGAAGCTACTCGACCTGAATGCGTTCTTGTGCGAGTTAATGGCATATTCCTTCCACCGGTCTCACTTACCTGGCCATATCTGTTGACACAGTTCTGATCTGAGGTGGTCAATAATCCGAGCTGAACCCATGCCACTAGGTTAGTCATAATTGTTATGACTAAGCCAAGTCTAGTTTAATGAGACCTGAATCAATTCTCCCTAAGAAAAGATTAAGTCTGAGGTCTTCCACCATTGTAGATGTGCGGGCCCTTCCCGGGGTTGATTGTTCTCGGCTGGATACAGTGGCTCAGTTGCACCGGGAAGATGCAACCATGTCTATTAGGCATTGGATGCTATGGGCTGGAGGATGAGTTGGGCTCAATATTCCGGATACGGTGAGAGACCCAATTAGGAACCCAGTCTATGCAAATGGTGGGTCTGACTTAACTAAGGAGTGGATCAATATTCCGGATACGGTGAGATTCATGAATTAGAGACCAAGTTTGGGTGCACCATGATTAGAGAATCATTGAACAAGAGTTGTTCACTCATTGGCTAACCCATCACCAATAACTGTTAGGTGAGGTGATGAGTCAGTTGGTGAGACCGCACCACCCACTAGAAATCATCAATCGCGGAGATTTTCGCATCTCTACAGAGGGAGTGTAGGGATCCGAGAAAATAGTGGGAGCTAATTTGTTTAAAAATAAAATCCCTAAACAAATTGGTCAAGTCAAAATTACAGTATCTAACTAGAATCTTTGACTCTCTACAGGAAAATGTCTGCGTCCAACCCACTTGGCACGTATCCTAGGACACACATAGACTGACTGGACCCAATTATAAAGATTGGCTCAGGAACTACAAAATTATTTTGGGTTCAGAGAAGTTAACACATGTTTTGGACCAGGACCCTCCCACCTTACCAGCTCGTCCATCCACTGAACAGAGAGCGTCTCTGGAAAAATGGATTGACGAAGATAATAAGGCCAGATACTACATGTTGGGCTCGATGTCTGATGAGCTCCAGCGCCAACATGAAGATATCGGGACTGCTCGCCAAATGTTGGCTCACCTGCAGGAGATGTTTGGTGAACAGAGTCGCGCAGCCAAATATCAAGTCACAAAATGACTTTTTAAGGCTAAGATGCGTGATGGGCAGTCAGTCCAAGATCACTGTCTGACAATGATCAAGGACATGGAAGAGCTTGAGAAGCTCGGTGTGAAGTTGGACTTGGATCCTGCAGAACGATATTATTCTGCAATCCTTGACTGATGCATATGGGCAATTCATCATGAATTACCACATGCATAAACTTCAAAATTCCTTGGCCGAGTTGATGAATATGCTGGTTACCGCTGAGCTTTCTATGAAAGGTTCTAAAGGCTCAGTTCTTGCTATGGAACGGACTTCTTCCAAAAGAAAGTCTTATGGAAAGAAAAAGAAGTCTGTGAAAAAGCAAAAGGTGGAAGGATCAAAGAAGAAGAAGGCAGAATCCGAAGAAGAAAGGTCGATGGCAAAGGAAAGTGTTTCCATTGCAACAGCGACGGCCATTGGAAGCGGAACTGCCCTACTTACCTGGCCACCCTGAAGAACAAGAAGGAAGGTCCTTCTGGAGGTATGCTCGTTATTGAGTCTAACCTTACGGTTTCTTCTGCATCCAGTTGGGTGCTTGACTCTGGTTCTAGTGCTCATCTGTGCACTTCTATGCAGGGTCTTGAGGATAGCAGGAGGCTGAGGGATGGAGACATGATCCTACGCATCGGTAATGGAGCAAGAGTTGCTGCAGTAGCCGTGGGAACATACCCTCTTCGATTACCATCTGGTTTAGACTTAGTTTTAAAAGACTGTTATTATGTGCCTGCAGCTAGCAGGAATTTGATTTCTGTTTCATGCTTAGCACAAGAAGGTTATGTGATCACCTTCTTTAAGGACCATTGTAACATTCTTTATGAAAGAAATAAAATTGCAAATGGTTTCCTTATTAATGGTCTTTATCAGCTACATATTGATGTACCTATTTTAACTATCGAGCAAAACGTGAATGCCAAACGACCTAGGGATAGTCCAAACGACAGATATCTATGGCACCTGAGATTAGGTCATATAGCAGAAGATAGGATTAACAAATTGGAGAAAAATGGGCTATTGAGTCCATTGACTTTTGAGTCATATCCAACTTGTGAATCTTGTCTTCAAGGCAAAATGACTAAACTCCCTTTTGTTGGACATGGGGAGAGGGCCACAGATCTCCTTGCCCTAGTACATACTGATGTGTGCGGCCCATTCGATGTGCCGGCTAGAGGCAATTTTGTCTACTTCATTACCTTTACCGATGATCTGTCTAGGTATGGGTATGTGTATCTTATGAGACACAAGTCTGAAGCTTTTGAAAAGTTCAAAGAATTCAGACATGAAGTAGAAAAACAAACTGGAAAACCCATTAAGGTTCTTCGATCAGATCGAGGAGGTGAATACCTTAGCCGGGAATTCCTAGACTATCTTAAGGAAAATGGCATAGTCTCTCAATGGACTCCACCAGGAACACCTCAACTCAACGGGGTTTCAGAACGGAGAAATCGGACTCTATTGGATATGGTTCGATCCATGATGAGCTTCACAGACCTCCCTGATTTTCTTTGGGGACATTCATTATTAACTTCAATCTTATCTACTGAATAGGGTTCCCTCTAAAACCGTTCCTACCACACCGTATGAGATATGGCACGGTAAGAAACCAAGTCTGAGTCATCTCAGAATTTGGGGTTGTCCGGCTCATGTCAAAAGACAACAAG